>CAUYRT010085004.1:0-42747 GCA_963574885.1 Lepilemur ruficaudatus
GAGTAGATTTTTGAATGTAACAAGATAAGTCAACTTGAGTGGTAATATATTTTGGGAAATCAGCTCACTACAAATTGTGACTGTAAACATTGTACTGTAAATGCTTTGTAGTTTTCCCCCAATTAAAAAAAAAAAAAAGAATGTACATATATTTTAGGACATTTTTAAGATAATTCATTGTGTTCTAAATGCTTAATATTCATTACTTAGCTATGTGAATCTCTAAGACAATGTGATTAAGTTTATTCGTAATTTGTAATACCAAAAACTATTTATTTCAATACATTTGTAGTTATCATGTTTGTTACTGTTTTTCCTTTCCAGATTGTAGAAAGTATGTAGAATATTCACAGCCACACTCAGTTACAAATATCAGAAATTCAGAGACAAAAGATAAAAAGGAAATCAAGTTTATAGCCCTCGATCTTTGAAAATACTTTTCACTCTGTGAATTACTGCTCTTCCTTGTTTGTGCTATAAATATTGAAGTGTATACATAATGTATTTGTATATAATTTTATAAAATATATTTTATATTATATTTATGTTTTGTCTGACTATTTATGGCCGAAACAATAGATAATGAATGTGAGCAGACCCTCCCACATTCATCAAAATGGAAGTATCTTATCAAAAGTACACTTTTGATAATTTGCATGTTTTTTTTTTCTTGTTTACAATCTGATAATAGATTTAAATCTTTCTAAACAATGAAACAAATAATTCTGTCTGAAATCAGGAATATTTTTGGCAGGCATCAGGACAATACCAACTTAACTCCTTCACACAATACTCTTTTCACAATTCGACTTGACCTTGAATGTGATAGCTTTTCTAACAGCAAGAGCTGTTCTTAAATGTATGATGTCTACCGTGTTGTCAGGTGGGTGTCAGATCTGAAATGTGCAAAATGAGGAAGAGACTTGCAGCCAGGTGCATAAAGTTTGTGAAGGCCAGATCCGGTCCTATTGCAATGAAATGTTAACTTGAAAGGATTGTTAGCCATAAAAAAAAAAAGTCCCCACCTTGTACTCAGCTATACCTAAATTCAACTTGTTAATGCAGGATCCACTTCTTTGCTTAAGGTGAAATTCACATGAACTATAAATACTTGATCGGGAATATTTCCCTGGTCTTGCCTGGCAAGAAACATCCAGGGAGAGAAAATTGTAGGCTAGAAGCATCCTGCTGACCAATTGTGTCTATAGCGCAGAAATGAGGAAAGAAATGGAACATCATTAGGCTGCATGGAGAATTCAGGCTTCTTGACATCTGTTTCCCTTTAAAGACCTCTTAATAGTGTTGGTTTATTGTACATTCATCTCTTACCAAAGGGGAAAAAAATCTTCCAACCAGAGGAATCAATCTTCTTTCTCTGTTTTCCATTTAGAAAGCTCTGATGTTAAGTCCCAGGCAATGTTGAAATTGATGAGATTGTTTGCAGTGCTAGGAGCACAGGCATCAGCTGGTTCTTATAATACGGGTTGCAACTCGAGTTAGAACAGGAACTGTAGGAGAATAATTCAGGATAGACTTGGAAAACAGCTGGAGACCTGCATCTAGATAAGTGGGACTAGGAGAGGACTGTGCCATTTCCAAAAAACACAACTAGCTAGTGAAACTGAGCATCCTGGAAAAATTTTGAGATTAGAGAGGTAAAGAATTTTTCTTAAGATCACATCCCAAAGTATCACTAAATACAAAGATAGATGCTTGTTTATGCCTTTCTTGGCATAAAGGAAGCCAGGTCAAACAAAAAAAAGGGGTGAATCAGATTGAGGCAAATGTTCTGACAGTGGCACATTGGGAGAGTAGCTTAGAATGTGTTTTTTCCTTCAACAAATATTTATTGAGCTACTATTTTTTGGTCCATATACTACATAAAGAGCTGGAGAGACTATAGTGTATATGACCAGACACAATCCCTGCAACTTTTACTTTAGCAAAAAAAAAAAAAAGAAAGAAAGAAAGAAATTATACATATAAATAAAAAATTAGCACCATGCTACTGCTAGGAAGGAGAGTGGGGTGATGAAAGATTATGATAGGGAGATTACACTTAACTAAATACACAGAATGCTCCCTTGAGAGAGTGAGTTTTGAATTGAGATGGGAAGGAAAAGTAGGAGTTTGTTAGGTGAAGGAGGAAGGAAGGGAAGAAAGGTCTGGATTGAGAAAACTGCCTGCCAAAGACCCTGTGGCTGGAGGGAGCATACCAGTTAAGGATTAAAAATATCCAGAGTGGCTAACGCTAACAGATGAAAGTGAGTTAAAAAAGAGACAAGGATGCAGAGTCTGATTATTCAGGGTTTTATAAGGCACATAGCAAAACTTTATCTTTATCTTAAGAGAACTAGAAATTGAACTTCAAAGGGACTGGATATCAGTACAAGCAGATCTAGGCCTCTTGGTAAGGTGGCTCTTTGCAGGAGCAGAGAGAAGTGATGGTGATAAGTTGATCCAGGGTGGTGTTGGATAAGATTGAGAGAATGGGAAAATATGAAACACATTTGGGGGAAAAATTTCATATGCAATAGACGCATATGATAACCGGATAACACCCTCCTCCCGCTGCCACCAAATAGGAACATTTGTCAGAGGTTGCTCAAAGCACTAGGGCCAGTACTTCTTGAAAATAAATGTGTAATGTCACTCTGTAGTTAAACCTCAGAATTTTTAAATGGTTCTTATTGCTATAAGTATGAATCTTAGCACAGAAACCACAGGTGCAAAGAGGTCATTGAAAGTACCAGGGAAAGAGAAAAGTATGTCAGGCAGAGGGGGAGCAAAGGCTTCGACAGGAATTATTTCTTTCCTCCATGTTTCTTCTCCTGGAGTGCATGTCAGTAAAATTCCCTGCCCAAGCTCTGTGTGATTGTGTGAGTGGAGATGGAGAACAAGGGTGGATAAATGGTGACAAATGACATAGAGAATTAAACACCCTGGAATCCTGCTACGCCATTTGTTTGGCGTTATCAGCAGGCTTATAAGAAATACAGAATCTCAGGCCCACATTCAAACTCACTAGATCAGAATCTGTATGTTGATAGACCTCCAGGTGATTTTGGATGCACACTCGAGTTTGAGGATCACTGTTTTAAAAACACAGAATAAGCATCTCTGAGAGATGGGGGGTGGGGAATTGTAGTTCTTTTGCTGCACAGCCTTCTCCAACACACACCTTCCCACAACAGGATCTAATGCTCATTTTTAAGTATCGTGTGTATGCTCGAGCACTGCCTTAGTCTTAGGTCTGTTTAATGTTATTCAGAATCACAATGAAAAAAGAGCAAACCAAGTCTTGAAAATGACAATGCACAAAAGTAGAATTGATAGTCATGACAAATGAAGAAGGAAAACATAAGTCAAATCTCTCATTTAATAAAAAGAAAACCCCACCGGGAAAGTTGACAGAGAACATGCTGCTAACCCTAAACTTAAGTCAGAAGATCAAAAGCCTTCTTTCAAGTTGTCTATGGAGGGTCTTTCAATTTTCCCCTTTTTCCTGCAAAAAAAAAAAAAAAAAAAAAAAAATTGGCTGCTATTTCAGTTATCTACTGCTACATAACAAACTCCACCAAAATTTAGTGGTTTGAAATAATTTATCATCACTCATGATTCTGTAAGTTGAATGGGCTCATTTAGGTGGTTCTAGCTTGTTTCTTGCCCTCCTCCAGCCAAATGGGCGTCTGGGTTGGGTACAATTGACTAGGCCCTATGTCTAAGGTGGCGTGTCATGTGACTGGCATTACTGCTGGTTGTCGCCCGGTGGTGTGTTGATCGGAATGGCTAAACATGGTTTCTGCATGTCCCTGGCTTCTCTTTGCAAGACAGGAAGGAGGAGGAAAGGAGAGGACGGGGGGATAAGGGGAGAGTGGGAGAGAGGACAGGGAGAGTGAATGGGAGGGAGTGAGGAAGAGAGAAAGAGAGATATTTGTAAAGAACACTAGAGAAACTTAAGCAGAATTTCCACAGGTAGGATAGAATATATAATCACTACAAATTAGATCCTGTTTTTCACCCCTCCCTAAATATAGATTTCATTTGCATCATCATCTCATCTGCTAAATGTCATTTTTAAAATGTGAATTTTTAAATGTCAGCTAACAGGGAAGTTTGACTACCCAATCTCTCCTGTTATTCTGATTCTACCAGTCTATTATTAAGGACATTTTAGCAGTTGATTGCTGATATTTCTAATTAAGCCTTGGTTTGTGTAAATTGATCTAAGGTGACATAATTTGAAAACGCACACACACACACACACACGGTTTCTAAACATGTGGTTTAGAATCTGCTGGATAGTTTGGTTGTATATCTCCTTCTTGGGCAAAATGCATTAAGCATATTTGTACAAAGAAATATAATTGCAATATAATTGCAGAAACTTCCACTGGGCCACAAATTACATGCTCTTAAAGATGACTGCTCAGGGGGTTCATAGAAGAAATTCTGCTTTGGATGGAAAAATGAAGGAGAGACCTAAACAAACTAGAAAATTTCTAAAGTCTTTCTAGCTCAGTGATCCTATCCTTCTAGGGTCTTTTTGACATTTCACTCGAGCAAATCACTGTGGGCTTTCTCCTTGGTTCAAGCCCATTGGATGCTTTATAAAAGAGACTCAATTAATTGCTGTTTCCATTGTCAGTATCAAATTATCTATCCTGTGAAAAATCTGACTCTCTAATTAACGTTGTAGCATATGTGCATTAATCTGTCTGGTCCTCCAGTTCTCTAATGAGACACAAACTCACTACAAGATCTTTCTTAAGAAATAATAAACTGACTGACTCAGCATGACACCATCACCTAATTAATAAAATGGTGACAATTTTGAAATCCCTGTGCTGTGATTTCTTCCTTAAAGAAAAATGTTTCGCAGATTTGCAAAGGGACAGAAGAAAGGATGTAAATTTAGCTGTTTGTAACCTTTGACTAAACAAACAAGAGATTACATGGAATCAATACTGCCAGAAAGAATTTCCTCCAGTCTGGAAATGCAAGAAAATAAATCTGTATCAGAGAAAATGGTCTGTTTATAGTGACATCTAGTGGTGCTCGTTTTCACGCTCGCCCATTCCTAAATGAATTCCCCAGGAAGATGTCAAACACATAAAACTTATTATTTTATTATTTTTTACCAATACAAACAAATAACTGATAGGACATGCAACTGGAGCAGCAGGAATAAATATTTCAGAAAGCTACATGAATTAGTATCAACTGAGGATCAGAAGAACCTGTTTTTGAAAGTGTTATGAGTGAGTGGATTATTACTGTAATGATGACCCCAAGAAGGATAATAGTGTCTGTCCTTACGTCTAATTAGGTGTATTTCTTGGTGTTTAAATCTGTGATCATGGATTTTTTTCATACCTTTTTTTCGGATGAATCAGGAGATTCATGGTGGAAATAACTTCGTGAAAAATGAATCATCGCATGGCAGATTTATCTTAAGCTAAGATAACTAAAATGACTACATTCTCAAGAGGCTATCTTGCAGAATACTGACAACCTCTGTTATCTGATAGTTTATACTCGAAGAGTCTGACTCACTGTGCTACAAGTATGTGTTCATGTGCTTTTGTGTGTATGCATAGGAGCACAACATGATTGTATTATAAATTTGTCCTGACACTTAGGGTAGAATTTTTGTTTCAAACACATTTTTTTAAATGGTGGAGATTAAAAGAAGAGTACAATTTTAAAAGAAAATAAACTATAGGACTTTGAGATAGTACACAAAAAATGTTAAAAGTTGTTGCAATCAAAGGGGTTGTGAAATTGCTAAATAATATTCCATCTAGCTACTTCAGAAGAGAA
Organism: Lepilemur ruficaudatus; assembly: GCA_963574885.1. NCBI lineage: Eukaryota > Metazoa > Chordata > Mammalia > Primates > Lepilemuridae > Lepilemur > Lepilemur ruficaudatus. The sequence continues at coordinate 5,824 of CAUYRT010085004.1, forward strand.
GAAATGCTGACAAGAAGAACTTTTTTTCAGAGGAAAGTTTTGCTCTGCACCAGTTCTGATACCTGTCCTTCTGGAAGAGGCCACAGAGAGATGAAACCTTTGCATGACTCTTATGTCTTCTAGATCACCTTGGGGCAGATCCTGTTCATTACGGACAGACACCTTCACTTAAGAATGTACTCAACTAATACGTGTGGCCACTCACGTGCCAGCCATGGTGAATGAGGCTGGACCAGTACAAGCTCTTGATTCTTCAAATCCATGTCTTCACTTTTTTAGCAAAAAGATGTCTTACCTGCTGTCAACCAATCTCTGTCTCCAGCACGGCCTCTAGAACTGCCTTTTTGCAGTTTGCATCAATATTATACGACATTAAACATAAAGTTTCTGTGTCCTTGAAGTGTATGTCTGTCCACTTGTACCCCTGCACTTCAAGGCACATAGAAACTGCTTTGACCTTTGAAGGCATCTCTTCTCTTCACAAGATGAGTCCCTTGCAGCCTGACACAGCAAGCATTACTTTAAAAGCCCGTCATTCTCTTTACTCTCCCAAGTGATAACCATTCTGCCTGCAAGTGTCATGGGTGAATATTTTGAAGACCAAATGTGACAATAATACTTCCAAGTTCTACTCTGAGCATTTTGGAAAATACCTTCTCCCTAGAATATATAATAAAGTGAAATAACTTGATTTTTTCAGAGTGTAAAATTTATCATCGAGATATAAATTAGTTATACAGTGGCATGATTTCAATACCACATCCTGCCCACAGAAGGGAATTACAGTAAACAGATTCATAGAATTTCTAGCCTAAAAATATGTCTGGGTGTACAGCATAGCCACAGGCAGATTTCAGAAGTCTTTTCAATATATGAATTGGAAATGCTTCATACATGTACCTAAGGATAGGAGGAAAAAAGTTTACTTTTAACATCTATCCACAGGCTTGAATTTCACTGACTTTCAAAATCTTCCTAAAGGAAAAATATTAAAATTCAGTGAAAATATTCAGTGATGCAACATGTCCAACATTCGGTGTACATCTGCAACCTTAAGGACAGGTGTAGTACCCTTCCATCAGCTTTGGTTTTACTGTGTGCTGAAAAATGTAGCCACTGCCTGGCAAAGTGTCATCTTTTCTAGTCTGAAAGAAAACAAAAGATCAGTGAGATTTTGTTAGCTTGACAGTGGCCAGAGTCTCTGCAGTATTTTGCAAAAGGCATATTGTTAGTAGCATACAGTCAATAGTACTTAGAAGTGTATACATGTATGTATTGAAATTTATCAGCTATAATTTTAAGTAATTAATGGATATTTATCTTAACTATCATGCCACCTAAAGCATCATGTAGTCCTGCATTAAATATTGTAACAAATATCACAAATGTTTTTTATTGCTTTACTCAGAGAAAAATCAGCCATGTGTGACTCTCCTATCTTTCGTTTTTCTAGCTGTCTTGCCCTGCTTTTGTTTCATTTAGCTGGAAGCCTCAAGTTGCATAAGTCTAATCTAAACATCAGTTGATAGTCATCTTTCTAGGGATGACCCAGCTTTCAAGTTGAGAGTGAATTCTATCTTCTCCCTAAAGGCGTCCCTGATTATTCTAGCCTGGTAGTTTTCAACTCAGATTACATATTAGAATAGTCAAAGGAACTTTAAATATATTATTTCATAATTCATAGATTATTTAATATATAATTTATATATAATTGAATTACATATATTTAAATTTATATTGAATATTATGCATTCATACATATGTGTGCATATGGGTTTTTTGTGTGTGTGTGTGTGTGTGTGTGTATGTTAATATATCTGTATAACCAGGCCTCCACTTAGATAGTCTGATTTAATTCTTGTTCTGGGGTGAAACTTGGGTAAACCTGTTTTTAAAGGGTCCATGGTGATTCTAATTATGTAGCCATGGTCAAAAATTCTGGCATCTTGTTTCTGCTCTCACTTTTCTTTTCTTGGGAGGCAGAGAGGGAGGAATGGGTGATAAAAGCCAGTGATATACAATCCGAAAGATAGAAAATATGTACAGTCAAAAAATAAACCTCCCTCTTTACCCTAATTTCCAGCTACTCAGCTGCTTTTCTCAGATGCAACTCCTATTACCAGCATCTTGTATCTCCTGCCTGGGATAATGTATTCACAAACAAATATGAATATTCTTCAGCTACTCTTCCTCCTGCTCCTCCTCCCCCTCACTACTTGAAAAATAAGATGCTGTACAGATTCATATGAATATTGTGTTTTAAAATACTTTATTGTACATATTAACAGCTTTCTTTATCAGAACATAAAATTGTGTTTTCTTCTTTTTAACAATGGCATAATACTCCACTCTATTAGTAGAATATAATCCAAGTAACTGGTCCCTGTTGCAGTATTTCAATCTATATATTTGCCTATTCAACACTATGATGTGTGCAAGAATATTTGCAGAATAAATTCTTGGAGTGGAAGTGCTAGATCAAAGACTTTGTGCTTCTCCCTTTGCTAGTTAACACTAGATCACCATCCAGAAAAATTGGATCACTTGTGATTCCCACCAGCAAAATGCAAGCACCTTTTTTATCTCTTGTCCACTCAGCATATCAATACTATTTCAATGACTACCAATCTGATAGGCGAAAGAAAAAAATATTTAATTGTGCTGGTAAATATCCATCTCTTTTCAGGGACGAAGTTGAACACATTTTCTTGTGCTTAAAACCTATTTGTAGTTCATCTTTACTCTTCATATCCTTCAAATATTTTTCTGTTTATTTGATAATTTTTAACCTGTTGATCTCAATGTTTATTTTATATGTTAACAAAATCATTCCTTTGTTTTGAGTCACATATGGTGTTGTCATTTCACCCAAATAGAATTTTCTTTATTCTTCTGTGAGTAAATGTCTTAATTTGTTTTCCATTGCTTGGGTTTTAGATATAGTAGAAAGGATGCCTGTACGCCAAAATTATTTAAACATCTTAAATGCTTCTTGTGTTTTTATAATCTCACTTTTACATCTAAATATTTGATCCCTAAATTTGTAATTAGTGTTTATTAGCATTTCATTTTTTAATATTTTAATTATTTCCATGCTGCCTCCTTCAGAATTGAATTTCAGTTGTCATATAAAGACTAATACAATATAATAGGCAAAATTAGTTTAAAATAAATGAGAATAATGAAAAAAGAAAAATAGGCAGACATGTGAATTTAGTATACAAATTGCACGTAATAAAGAAAAAGATTCTATCTAAAACTGGACCACAAATTTGTCCATAAACCGAAAGACAATGTAAGAATGAAATATAACTGGTCCACAGTACCATCAAAATTAACACACCCTGTGCGTACCTATACACACACCTCCACCCAGTTTATCAATGAAATCCCAAGTGTGTTTTTTAATAAGAAGACTGATATTAGATGATAACTTTTGTTATCAGAGACAATAACTGGCTTCAAATTTCATTTGTCATCACCATCAGATGAGGGATCTTGTCTGTCTTGTTCACATCTGTGTTCCCAGCACTTTGAACAGTGCTTGAACCATTAGGTATGTCTTGAATTATTGAATGAATAAGGGCTTATGATAGTTTTTGATAGTAAGCAGTGTAGTAGGCTAGGGATACGTGATTATAAGTCTTTTAAAAATAACGTGACCTGTAAAAGTTCTAGTATGAATAGCCATGGGATAATGCAGTAACTGAGTAGAGTCTTTCTAGAAAGTGACAGGATACTATTACTTTAAGCTAAAAGTTAATTGTATTCTATAAAATGGCTTAGTCTCACTGGGTCTTTGGTGAATAGAAGTAGAAAATATTTGACTAGGTTAGTATTATATTTCTAGGTAACATTATTCCACTTAATTTTTCATATGGTCCTGTCCCAATATCTTACCCTTGTTGAAATCATAACACTTACTTGACTCTCCATTGTTTAGACTTTGTTAATGTAATGCTTCTTCTCCTGGATAAATTGTAATAGTAAGATTACTTGTCATCTTATTTTAAATTTCCATTTATTATGTATTTTAAAATTTTTCTGCTCTCTATTAGCTGGATTTGTCATCTGTTAATTTAGAAATTATAAAAACTGTGCCTGTTCTTCTGGTGGTTGTCCTTTACACAAACCTCCACATATATTTAGGTCTATTGATGTGCTAGATTTACCAAAATCTGTAACGTGTTTTTTCTTCAACACATTAAAAATGTTTATTCCTTACTTTTTTCATATATTCAATGTTAGTATTGAACATTTTATTGCCAGTTAGGTGGTCTATCTTTTTGTATGTTGAACAATTTTTCATATGTTTGTTGGTCATTTGTCTTTCTTGTTTTGAAAAAAAATCTGTTCATCACGTTTGCCTGGCACACTGAAGATCCCCGGTTTGTAACCGCGTGGAAACACCAATAATAAAAATTAAAAAAAAAAAAACAAAATGTAAAAAAATCTTTTCATGTTTTTCACCCACTTTTTAATGGGGTTACTTGTGTTTTTCTTGCCGATTTGAGTCCTGTATAGATTTTGGATATTAGCTCCTTGTCAGATATATACTTTGCAAGTACTATTTTTTCCTATTCTGTACGTTATCCATGTACTCTGTTGATTATTTCCTTTGCTGTGCAGAGAGTTGTTAGTTTGGTTAAGTCCCATTTATTTATTTTTCTGATTGCTGTATTTGCCCTTGAGATTTAGTCATAAATTATTTGCTTAGGCCAATGTCCATAAGAGTTTTCCCTTTGTTTTCTTCTAAAATTTTTATGGTTTCAAGTCTTACATTTAAGTCCAGCTTGAGTTACTTTTTATATGTAATGAGAGATAGAAATCCAGTTTCATTCTACTGCATGTGGCTATCTAGTTTTCCCAGCACCATTTATTGAATAGGCCATCCTTTCCCCAGTGTGTGTTTTTGTCTGCCTCATTGAAATCAGTTGGTTGTAGCTATATGGCTTTATTTCAGGGTTCTTCTTTCTGTTCCATTGGTCTGTGTGTCTACTTTTATACTTCTACCATACTGTTTTGATTAATGTAGACTTGCAGTATAATTTGAAATTGGGTAATATAATGCCTCCAGATTTGTACTTTTTGCTTGGGATTACTTTGGCTCTTTTTTGGTTTCATATGAATTTTATGATTATTTTTCCTAGATCTGTGAAAAATGACATTGGTACGTTGATGGGAATTGTGCTGAATGTGTAAATCACTTTGGGCAGTATGAACATTTTAACAATGTTCGTTCTTTCAATCCATTAGCACGGGATATTTTTCTATTTGTTTGTGCCATAGGCGATTTCTTTCATCAGTCTTTTATAGATCTCCTTATAGAGACCTTTCACCTCCTTGGTTAAGTATGACCCTGGATATTTTATGTTCTTTGCAGCTATTGTATATAGTATTGAGTCCTTGATTTTATTCCCAGCTCGACTGTTATTACTATATGGAAAAGCTACTGATTTGTGTACATTAATTTTGTAATCTGAGATTTCACTGAATTTATTTATCAATTCTAGGAGTCTTTTGGTGGAGTTTAAGGTTTTCTAGATATAAGATTATACTATCAGCAAACAGGAAATGTCTTTTTTTCCTTTGGGTAGATACCTAGTAGTGGGATTACTAGATCAAATAGTAGTTCTACTTTTAGTTCTTTGAGGTGTCTCTGTACTACTTTCGATAGAGGTTGTACTGGTTTGCAGTCCCATCAGCAGTGTATGAGTGTTCCTAGCTCTCCACATCCAGGCCAACATTTGTTGTTTGGGGACTTTTTGATAACAGCCATTCTCACTGGAGTTAAGTAATATCTTGTTGTGGTTTTTATTTGCATTTTCCTGGTGATTAGAGATGTTGAGCATTTTTTCATATGTTTATTGGCCATTAGCCTGTCTTCTTTTGAAAAGTTTCTGCTCGTGTCTTTTGCCCACTTTTTAATGATAGTGTTTGATTTTTTTTTTTTTTTTTTTTTTTTGCTTATTTTCTTGAGTTCTTTATAGATTCTAGTTAATAGGCTTTTTTGGACGTATAGCATGAAAGTATTTTCTCCCATTCTGTAGGTTGTCTATTCACTCTAATGATTGCTTCCTTAGCTGTGCAGTAGCTTTTTAATTTGATCAGGTTCCATTTATTTATTTTTGCTGTTGCTGTGATTGCTTTAGTGGTCTTCTTCATAAATTATTTGCCTAGCCTGATGTTTCTAAGAACTTTTCCAACATTTTCTTCTAGAATTCTTATAGTTTTGTGCCTTAGGTTTAAGTCTGTTATCCATTGTGAGTTGATTTTTGTGAGAGGTGAGAGGTGTGGATCCTGTTTCAGTCTTCTACATGTTGCTATCCAATTTTACCAGCACCATTTATTGCATAGGGCTTCTTTTCCTCATTGTATGCTTTTGTCTGCTTTGTCTTTGTCAAAGATCAGATGGATATATGAGGATGGTTTTAGATCTGGGTTGTGAGACATAGATTCTTACTTAAATCATAAGAAGAAGGCTGATTTTTTTTTTTTCTTTTAGTAGACAATCAGCCTATTTAGACTTATGAAACAAGCTCTGATCTGCCTTCTTTGGACTGTGGTTTCAATGTGAGTACAATTTTCTAAAGTGTTTGCAGTGCTATTTGGATCAGTCTTTGTGTGCATTTTCTAGTAGCCATTTTACCTCTGAATGATGTTCTCCATAGAAATTTAATTTTCAAAAGCCTTGTAATCTTATTTATGATCAGATCCTTACATGTTCAGCTCAGAGTTCAGTAGAGGAGTTCACAAAAAACTTTATGGGATATGGGATTAAAATATCTCTTTCTCTCTCTCACTCCCTCCTCTCTGTGATCTCCATGATGCTGCTCACTTACCTGGAGGCCCCCTTCCAGATCCTGTGTTCAGAGAGCTTGGGCTTTTATTTACCTGTTCTTCCATGCATTTCCCACAACTAAGTCTTCATTTGGAGCCAAATAGTAGGAGGATAGCGAGTAAAGGAAGGAACAGATATCTTTCCTTTATTCTTGGAATCATGACTCCTGTGTTGTAAAAGAAATTACCCTTCCCCCCATCAATTTTAGGTACTTGTTAAACCACCACTACTGCTGCTTCAGCTGAAGAATTCTCTGGAGGCTACAGTGCAGGAGATCGTGGAAAAGAGAAAGGGAAATAGCTAAAGGGATTTCTTCCACTCTCTCTTCATTTTAGCAGACTTCTTTCCTAATCCTTAGAACTCCTGAAACTCTTTCTGTCTTCATCCACTATGCATTTTTGTGCTGCATTTGAGTCTAGGGCAGGCAATACGGGCAGGGAAAAATGGTAAATTTGCCACCAGTTTACTGGTACTTTGAATTATGCTTTTCTTTCCCAATCCACCTGTTACCATTTATTTTTTTAAAGTCCTCAGATATCTGTATTTAGTCTTATGTTCAGTGAAAGAATCTCTCTCTTTTGGCTTGATTAAGAAAAAGGATTTTAAACATTGACCAGAGAAGAGTGAGTGATGGAGATGAAAGAGGGGAGTTCAGCTAAGGATTATAGACAGGAGCAAGATCATAAATGGAAAATGTTTGGATTTCATTCCAATAACAACTAGAAATCTGTGAAGGATTTTAATCAGGGCGTAGATATAATATTTAAACTGTAAGCATATCACTTGAACTGCTGTATGGATAATGAATTATGGGAATTTAAGATTTTTTTGGTGGTACAAACATCAAATACCAGTTGCATGGAGGAAAAATGTTTTAGAGGTAGGAGCAAGATAATTTGCCAATAGATTAAATGTAGTGGAAGGGGAAAGCAACAACATAGGATGACACTGACATTTTTGGCTTGAACAATTGGACAGGTAACAATGACATTTAATGATAAGAAAAATGGGGAAAAGCAAGGCTTTAGGCTAAATACAGAGGTTTGTTTTATGTTTTTTGGTTTCGTTTTGTTTTGATGTGCTACTTTTGACACACTCATTAGACATGTAAGTGGAGATGGCAACCAGGCAGTTGAACATATTCTATTCCGTGGTCTCAGATCCCAGTGGTGGTGAACTACCTTGGATATATCTGGCATAGGCCCCAAAAAACCCTATTTGTAAGAATATACATAAAACACTCAAATGTATTCATCTAATTCTCACAAATACTCATGATGGCCCAGTAAAGCCATGTTACTAGGAGTGAAAATTTCAGGCATTGTTGGTTTCATTAGAAATCATTCTATTAACAAGCCCAAAGTGCTTAAATTTTATAATATTATTTTACAGATTTAAACAATTAAACAATTGTTTCTTTGGTATCTTTTATAATCACACAACTATATCATGCACTATGTTTCTGAAGGTCTGAGTTATTCCATCTAGAAAAACCACTGTCAGGGCTTTTATTTTAAGAGCTCACATTGTTTTTTCTCCATCCATGTCACTGTGATGTCTCTCTACCTGTATCTGAGGAATAGATGATCTCTCATCCATCCATAATTTGGTCTTCTGGTTTCTAATGAGTAATTATTATTCAGAACACCCATTTAATGAAAAACAGTCACAACTTTCTGGGTCTTTTTATCATCTGAAATTTAGAACTTGAAGACCACTTGGGTTTATATGTGCTAAAGATTATGATAGTCTTTCAATTCCTCATGATATCAGAATTACCAGCCTAAATCAGAACACACACACACACTATTCTCATAAATGTACACATGCACACATTTGCTGTAATGAGCAATATGGGATGGCCCCCATGCTTTCAATATTCTATCTATATGTCTCAAGAGGTGAGATATAACAGGAGCCATGTTTCTCTAGAAAATGAGAGACAGAAACAGAATGGTATCTAATTAAAATGTTTACAACATTTCCCATGAGATATAAGCCACTGACATTTTCCAGACTGCAAGCCAAGAAATGCTTAGGATTATACAGATGTACTTTGCAATCTACAATTGTCATGCAATGAAAACACAGCTTAGACACAGTTCAGGAAATATGGGTTGGATAACCTTTCTGTAGAACTCAGAAATTAAAAGTTAGGCCCGATGAGGATTAATGGTATGTTGAGCAGCTCATCTTGTCTCAGAGTAAATCAAGAATTCATTTCCTCTGTTTCATAGGCCATCTTCCTCTAGAATAGTTTCTCTCATGTGTGCCTGAGTCCGCCAAAGCCACAGTTGCTTCATAGTGTCTCCGCCTCCCCACTGTTCTACCTTTCGTCCTAATCGGCACAGCCTGGCCCTCCAGCAGTATTGTACTTCCAAGATGTGGACAGTGGTGCTGACCTCAGCATCCTTAACTGCCTCCTTCCTTAATTTCTCATAATGTAAGTCATTCATACATTCAAATGATAAATATTTATTTAGCAACTAACTATCTCATTCCAGGCACCCTTAGAGTGATGGGATATGCCGATAATTAAAGTGGACAGAATTCCTACTCTCATGAAGCTCACATTCTGGTGGAGGGGGGAGGCAAAAATGAATAAGAATTAAGGAATCAATATTATTTTCTATGGTGTTGAATAATCATGAAGAAAATAAAACAAGGATTGGTATTGCCTTAGAATTGGTTCTTTCACTCAGAGGCATTCATGAGATCCCAAAATTCTCAGCTTATTTCCCATAGTTCATGTTTTATTAGTCTAAGATAACTGTTTTTAGGATGACAATGGGGAGTGCACTTTTTCACTCCAAGATTAAACACCTAGCAGCAACGGATATAGGTCTTTGAATTATTATGTTATGTAGAGCATCATCAGTTCCCCCTTTGTAACTCTCTGAGCTCCTGACCATGCCCAGAGGTCTTTTGGTAACTTTTCTTAATACAGACATGTATCTATTGTTTCTACTTTTAATTTTTCCACAGAAATGATGCAGAACTTTTGTGAGAAAAGGAAAAATTCCTGTACATTAAGCCGAAGTTGATTCTTAAACCTTTTTCTTTTACTAATTGCTGTAAGAGAAAAGGTGGCAATATGTAGGTATCCTCCCCTTGTGCAGAGAAACAGATAGCAGTGGGATGGAACAGAGGAAATATTTTATTATTTCAATAACATGAGTTAAGATGGAATATCTTAATGCTTTGGAACTAAGGAAAACTTTTCAAATTAAGATTTCTATTAAACTGAGGTTTACCTAGAAAATCTGCAGAGACGTTTGGAATCTAAGTATGAACTTGAGTAAAGAATGAGTATAAGAAAGCATTGTTAATTATTAATGTACCTTCAATATGTATATGCTAAGGATGTACCTTAACTGACTTACTTTTATCAGAAATATTTTCCAACACTGCTTAAACTTATTTATTCTTACCTTCTCCCCAAAAGGATTCACAGAACATAGCTTCTGGTTTATTTTTGTTTTTGTTTTTTTTTTCTTGTGATAATCACCACTCAGCTAATGTGTAATAGACACTCTGGTGGCCTTTCCACACGTCCATTGTATAGCAATATATATGCATAAAGCAGAATATGATTGGTGTCACCTTGACATGCACACCTTCAATAGACCCAAGAAGAATGATATATATAACATACTGCTTCTTAGGTATCTGTAGCAGGATGAACATATGGAGCTGCTTTTAGGGGGGTCATGATAGGTCTCTACCTTATGTCCAATTGAAAATATTAGCCAAATGGAAAAAAAAGGTTATATATGCAATCTAGAGTCAAGGATACCAAAGGACTACACAGGGTTTGCAAACAATTTCAGAAAAATTGAATTCCATTAGTCTATTTTTTTTAAAAAATAAAGTAAATGATGTTCATTGAAATAGTCTAAAAATTATACATAGGTAATTTTTTAAAAACTTAGCATTGTTAGAACCTGAGAACATTTTTCATATGTTTTTTTGGGGGGGCAGAAATTGTGATTTGTTTTCTTTTCTAGCATTTTTTATTTCAAAATATTACAGGCGTACAAATGATTTTGGTCTCGTGTATCATTTTTGTCATACTTGAGTAAGGGTTTTAAGTCTGTCCATCATCCAGATAGTGTTCAGTGTACCAGTTAGGTAGGTTTTCACTCATCCCTTTCTCCCCCATCTCCCCTGATTGATTTCCACTGAGTATTATTTCCCTCTGTGCACACATGTGCTCGTCAGTTAGTTCTAGTTTAATAGCAAGTACAAGCAGCATTTGTTTAACCATTCTTTAGACACTTCACTTAGGATAATGGTCTCCAGTTCCATCCAGATTGTTTCAAAAGCACTAATTCATCCTTATTCATGGCTGAATAATATTCCATAGTATACACATACCACATTTTGTTAATCCACTCATGAAATCATGGACACTTAAGTTGGTTCCACATCTTTTCAATTGTGCTGCAATAAATATTCAGGTGCAGGTGTTTTTTTGAAAAAATGACTTCTTTTCCTTTGGGTAAATGCCCAGTAGTGGGATTGCTGGATCAAATGGTTGGTCTGCATTTAGTTCTTTGAGGTAGCTTCATACTATTTTTCATAGAGGTTGTACTAATGTGCAGTCCCACCAGCAGTGTATAAGTGTTCCTGTCTCTCTTCATCTATGCCAGCATCTGTAGTTTTCTGACTTTTTAATAATGGCCATCCTGACAGGGGTAAGGTGGCATCTCATTGTAGTTTTAATTTGCATTTCCCTGAATTATTAGTGATGTTGAGCATTTTTTCACATGTTTACTGGCCATTTGTCTATCTTCTTTTGAAAAGCTTCTGTTTATGTCTTTTGCCTACTTTTTAGTGGGGTTGCTTATTTTTTCCTTGCTGATTTGCTTGAGTTCTTTGTAAGTTCTGGTTATTAGTCCTTTACTGGATGTACAGCTTGCAAATATTTTCTACCATTCTATAGGTTCCCTATTTGCTCTGTTGATTATTTCCTTAGCTGTGCAGAAGCTTTTGAATTTAATCAAGTCACATTTATTTATTCATTTATAATTCTGCTTAAGAAGACTGAAGATGAGGCCCCAATCCCTTCTGGTTTATAAGATCTTAGTAGAGAAATCTGCAGTTAGTCTGATAGGTTTTCTTTTGTAACTTAGTTGATGTTTTTACCTCTTGGCTCACAGAAATTCGTCCTTTGTGTTAACTTCGGCCAGTCTGATGACTGTGTGTCTTGGTGATTGCTTCCTTGTAATTAATGACTTATATTTGACTGAATTTAATGTATCTTTCTAATAGTTTTCTGGAAATTGATCACTTGACAAATTGACTTCAGACATATCATTTACCCTCCCAAACTCATTGAACAATTGCTAAAAAAAATGCTTTTTATTTGGGGGAGTTTGGGTAATAATACTTATTCAAGGTCAAATGACCATCTTTTATCTAGCTTAACAAGGATTTATATACATGAATCATAACAATAACTTTCCAACTTTCTTTTCTCACCTTATCAAGGTGTATCTTGATAGTCTGACAGAGAATGCTTCAAAAAAACCTTTTAGTCTCATGTTGATGAATAAAGAGGACTTCGTAAGTTTGATTTGTAAGTGATCATATTGTACTTGACATTTTTACCCTATATGATTTTTTTTCATAGATCAATTTTGCCTGCAAAGCATGAATGCAATGAGCTGAGTCATCATCTCTAATTTTTTACAAAATTGCTGAATTCAAGCATAGGTACCAGAAATGGTCTCCAGAAGGTTTTTCCTCATCCTAAAACACTTGGATCCACAGTCACATCTGGTTTTAAAGCCACACAGTTGCTTGGGAAACCCCATGACTCTGCCTTGATAAATAGTAGTTCCTTGAAAGTGTGAAAAGCCAGAAATGAAATCCTAATTTTGCATAATAGAAATATAAATCAGAATCTCTTCTGTGCATTCCATTTGCATGAAGGTTGATGGTAAATTTTGTTCTTCCTCTATCATTTCATCACTTTATCTATTCACTGTTGAGTACATGGAAGCTGTAGGCATCCTATGAGTGCAAATATTTACTATGTTTGAGAATAAGAGGAACAAAACACAGTTCAAGGAAGTAAATACATTGCACTATATAGAATTCAAAGTAAACATTACATAAAGAGGACATAATTCATCCTTTGTTTTCCTACTAGATAAGAAAAATCATACAGAAAAACATAATGTAAGATATAGTAGTTACCATACATTTAGCATAATGGCTTAAACACATTTTCTCTGTAGGAAGTATTCCTATGATAATAAGGCAATATGAAAAATTGCCTGTGATAAAAATAAAATATGAATGCAAAAGATAACTCAGTATCTATGACACCCCAAATGCAATATAATATCATGAAAATATACATTTATTCATAATATATACACACTGTGAAATCACATTAAGTAAATATCAATATGTAATTCCATAGAGTTCACTATGATTATTTTCTAAAATATTAAATTCAACATTTAATAAGTTCAATGTCTTTTGCCCCACTCTAGTGCCTCAGGTTTTGAATTAAAAAGCCCTTACATTTTATAATGCCAACATGCAAATAAGCACTAGCCTATCCATTAAAGCACATTAATCAAGTGGTGTTTATCCTGTCTGAACTCATGTAGGTCGTACAGAAAATGTTAACTCTTTTCTGACTGCATGTGCAATTGTGGCAAAGAAAGTTTATATTAGCTGAAATTCCCAGATAAGAAACTATTTGGACACCTTTATTACCATACTTTGTGTGGCAGACATTACTCTTTGCCCATTCAGATCTGTTCGCTCTTTCTACCTTGCTTAGAGAACCTGCTTTGGTTTATGGTGAATGATGAATAATGATTGATAAGAATTCCATTCCTTATCTTTACATTCTCCCTTGCAACTAAAGGTGATCTTGGGACCTGGTTGAGGTTAATGAGGCTCAGGAGAAAGTCTATTGGGGGAAGTAGGGTGACTTTCCTGGTAAATCAGTACAGACAGAGCTGCCCCTCTTTTCCCTATTCCTGCTATGAACATGGCCACGGGATAAGGATTTACAACAATCATCTTGAAACCAGGAGGAGACAAATACAAGAAAGAATGCAAGTATGCCAGTTACAGCAGAATATTCCTAACCCAAACTTCACTTCATTTACTTAAAAGATATTTACATTTTTTTTTCAGGTATCCTAATACTATTTATTATCACAATAAATACTTCGCAGCAAATGACTGCATGAAAAAGGTAGTTACAGAGCACCATGTATGAAATGATCCCATTTATGTAAAACTGTAAACATACCCATATGCTAATGAACAGATACACATGCATATTCAGCAGGGTCTGGAGTGATCACCAAAGTGGACGGGGGGGGCGGGGGGGGATGATATCCTGTATTTTTGTTTTGTTTTTTTTCCTGGTAAAAGAGAGATATTAAGGGAATAAAGAGTTTGTATATTATTAGGCCATAGGCATTGAAAGTCAAACAAACTTTAGTCCTTGCACTTTGATCCTAAGTGATTTTTTTTTCTTTCTGACTCATAAGGACATTTTCTAATACTTTTTCCCCAAACTAAATTCTATATTTTTAAATCTGCACTTCCTTACCATAACAAAAGTTTTAATGGGCAACTCTACCATGATTCAGGCCCTCACATCAAGATTTCAGGTATAAAAATTTGTAGCTCTTAACATATACCAAGTCTGCATTTTGCCAGGGCTGTTCATTTAGATTAGTCACTCTCTTTTTATTTTACTGCCCTCATTTCTTCTCTCTGTTGTGCTCCCCTAAACAGAAGCTAAAAATGCACAAAATCTATGACCAAGGGACCTTGAAAATATTAGAACAGGGATAAAGGAATTCAGTTTTGGACATTTTAAGGATTCTATTATGTCTGATCCTTGGCTGCCACACTGGCAATGGGAAGTTAGGATGGTCTTGTCTCCTCTTGGACGGCCTGCACATGAGGCTCTGCAGGGACATATGGGGGTGCCATAGCAAATAGTATGGCACTTATAGCAGATAATAGGAATTGATGGCAGGTAAAACGAAACTATCTGTTAACATAGGGCGTGCACCAGGTGAATATCAGTTTTGAATATAGGTACAAATAAAATGTAATGTTGATTGTTGTACTTAAAAATGTTTTATTAAAAAAATGGTTTATAAACAGGTTGTATCTTTTCCTTAGCATTGAAAAGAGATTATAGAGGGAAGAATTTGAAGCATAAGAAAAGGAGAAACCAGCAAAATATGAACATAGATTTCAGTTGTCACTGTCAAAATAAACATATTTGATCCGATGTATAGATTAACACACTAAAATCTGCTCAAGATTAGCAATGACCAAAAAAAAAAAAAAAAAAGGAAACAGATTAAAGAGACCAGGCTTCAGACCTATATGGAAATCTGGATTTTGCTCATTGTTGCATTTATAAGATATACAAATAAGGTTTATAATACTTGTTACGTAAATGCATGCATTGCAATAGGTATTTGTTGAATGAATGAATGAATGAATGAGCACACAGTGAGCCGGTAGACTTGATAGTAGATTATAAATTCCAATACATTTGTAAACAAAGAAGTTGGGGGTGGTATATGCATATACTAGTAAAACTCCTTTTTGACTGTAAATTACACTATACATAAAATATAAAACAAGAATGATACTTGTAGCCCAGGTACAGTCGGTCACGTTTGTAATCCTAAAACTCTGGGAGGCTGAGGTGGGAGGATCACTTGAAGTCAGGAGTTCAAGACCAGCCTGAGCAAGAGTGAGACCTTGTCTCTACTAAAAATAGAAAAAATTAGCCAGGTGTGGTGGGGCACATCTGTAGTCTCAGCTACTTGAGAGGCTGAGGCAGGAGACGTCTTGAGCTCAGGAGTTTGAGATTGCTATGAGCTAGGCTGACACCATGGCATTCTAGCCCCAGTGACAGAGTGAGACTCAGTCTCCAAAACAAACAAAAAAGAATGATACTTGATGATACTTGATTCACTCTGACAGTCATCTTAACTCCTCTAATCTCATCCAGATACTAATGAATGCCTAATCCCATGCATGTGTTGAACACTTATCCCAGTGAGGCACTGGGTATGGCATTTGGGAAATACACTGAAGTCACAAAGTCTCTGCCATTTAAAAATATGTAAACTATCTGGAGTTGAGGAGGGAGGCATATGCTTTAATCCAAGTTAGATAGAAATTAGAGGTCTACAGAGATTTGAGCAGCACAGAGAGAAAACAGAAAGGATTTGTTTTCCTTGACTGGTAGACCAGGAAAGTCTTCACTGTTTAAATACAATTTGAAATCGGGTACTAAATCTATTACAAGATCTTGTTGTAGTCTCGTGTTTTTTTTTCTTTTCCTGGTAAAGAGAGATAGTAAGGGAAAAAAGAGTTTATATATTACTAGTCAATAGGCATTGGAAGTCAAACAGCCTTTGGTCCTTGCGGTTTGATCCTAAGAGAGTTTTTCACATGAACTGTCATTTATGTCACCATCGACTCACATCCTCCCTAAAGCTGACTATAAGATTCACTTCCATTTTTAGGGAGCTTCAACTTCACGATCCAAAAATATATTAAAAAGAATAAAAAATGTGAAGGCCAAAGATGTTATAAATCATTATGTAAATAAACAGCCCCAACTCAAATGTTGGAAAGGAAAATGTGAATGTTGGTGGTGGCGGCGGCTCCTGAGATTTATTAGCTCTGCAAGGACAGGAAGGGACAGTTGCTGTTGGGGCTCTCTGTCGCATTGGATCTGCTTGTACTTTTATATCATGCACCCTTGCTGAGCAGTGTTTCTCTGTCTTATTATTTAGGTAAGGATGAACAATCTGTGGGGGGGAAATTTTACTTCAGCTTGCTTAATCACTTGTTTCCCTGAACTATTTGTCAATATGTATTCCAGCAAAATGGTAAAATAAAAATTGAAGGACAAGGAGAAAATAACACTTTTAAAAAAGCATAACTGAATTTGTGTTGAAGGGTACTTAGGCTGATATATGGCAGAGTTCTGAAAAATAAATAGATACGTCACTTCAGTACAAAACCCAAAGCCTTTTATTTACCAATTCCCCTGTGTTTAGTTAGGAGTTCAAATATTTTCGAAAGCACTCCGCTGTAAATTAAAATACTCTCCAGATGTTTCGGCACTGTAAATGGCCAAGCTAAAATTCACTTTTAATGAACTGTATTTTAATGTCAGTCTCTCCTGTCTCCTTAAATGACAAAGAACTCATCTGACTTTGTAATGAATGCTCAACGGTTCCATTACCAACTCTGCCATTTATTGTGCTTCTGTATTTTTCTGCAAATTCATGATGATTTCAGATATGTTGAGAAGAAGAAAGGTTAGGAGATTTAGAAAGAGAATAAACCTAGAATCAGTGGGAGACGGACTCTCTGGGTAGAATACAAAAACCTAGTTGTGACAATTTCCTTACAGAACACAGAAGGTTTGGAGGCCAGAGCAAACATAAATAAATACAGAGGATATGGAACAGAATAAATAACCTGAGACTACAAGCTCAGAATCTGTGACTTTTAGTCAGGTATAATTCCTGTGTCACTTTCTTCATATTTAGAGCCAAAGGTTTAAAGAGAATTGTGTTGAAAGGTTTCACAGAACTCAGTTTCAGGATTATGTGGATCAATGTATTTGGAATAGCTTTTGTTTTGTACACTTACATATATATGATTGTTTTCCCTACCGCTATGCCCATTGAATTATAAAGCCCTTAGCATTAAGACCAGATGGAAGGAAAGGTTATCTAAGTTTCTCCTTTCAAAAGTCCTCATGTATTCAATATTTTTTCGTATTATTTTGCCACGTCAAATCATTGAAGGACTTTATACTGTTTTGATAGTTTGAGTTTTGATAACAATACTATTATTTATAGAGTCACTAATGCATATTTGACACTAAGCTCTTTACAGGCCTTATAGATATATAAAAACAATCCTTGTAACAATGCTGAAGGATGAGCTTTGTTATCTCCTTTTACATGTGAGACAGAAAGCTTTGAGAGATTTAATTGTCTAAGGTTACAGAGCTAATAAATGAAAAGTTCAGAGATTTGAACCCTGTGAGCCTGACTCCAAAATTCATGCTCTTTTCTCTTTGGAAAACTCATTTTACTGTGTGGAAGTAAACCCATGAACAGCCTTATAAAGCAAGAATCAAGTGTATCATAGAGTAATCAACTGTCCCAGTTTGCCCAGGACTGAAAGGTTTCCTGGGACATGGAATTTTTAGTGCTAAAATTAGGAGAGTTTTGGGCAAACCATGAAGTTGGTAACTTACGTGCCTGGAAAAGCCCTTAGCAAAGAATAAAACAAAGCAGTGAAATAATTGTTACTGATGGAATGACTGCATAAATAAAGTACAATTTATCATACATTTTCTTCTAGATAACAAAAAGCGACTTGAGATCTTAGAAGAATACATGTGTAGAACTAAACCTTGATTTATATACAAATATAGAAATATACAAACTTAGAAATAAGTGAAATCATATAAAGAGTGCTGTGAATCAGAGTTTATCTATTACTTATGGATTCTAGGTCCTATGCTAAATGTATAGAAATAATTCATCATATTAATTTGGCTATTCTAATCACTAAGTAAATAAATTCAAATAAACATGACTCTATTGAATCATACTCTTTATCAAGTTCCACAATAAGAGAGGATTATTTTAGATTAATAAATGTATGTTAAAATTTGAAGAGAGAAATATGTATGCTTTTACAAAAAATAACTCTTATGATATGTTAAGCATTGAATGAACTTGACCTATTTCCTCATGTACATACTTTTCAACCTTGTTTCCTGAAATTCACTGTTAAAGTAGATGAAGTTGCCACTCTCTTTATAGTCATAAACTACTCAAGAATATTATTTGAAAGATGATATCTTTAACACTTTTATATTTCTTTCATCAATTCTATTATTTAATTTGAATTTATGAATATCAAAAGGTTTTGAAAATGAATCGTAGAAAAGCTTCAAATCAATAGGCTCTTTGAAATGCACTTGGTTTTACTGTATTGCTACTTCATTTGCTTCCTGCATTATACCGCTATGTTGTTAAATTTTTCATTTGAAATGTAATTGCCTATTCAGTAATTCCTAGCATTAGTCAGATTTCTTGGATGACATAAATATTGATTTACTTTTACTTTGACTGATAAAAAGAATCACTATCACTGAAGCATGCAAAAAAAAAACTGTTGAAAAGTCTATTCAAAATGCTTGCATTTGAGCAATTTGTGTTTATGATTTTTTAATATGCCAACTTTATTACAAAAGACAACTACACTTTAATTGCTTGGGTAAAATTTGGAAAGATTGCTTTGGTGGATTTTTGACTGTCAGTCCCAGTAGCACCATCAGGAGGGCAGCCATCAGTGGCTACCAACAGGATATAATAAGAACCAACTGAGGTCTTTTGTACTTGATAACAATTAATAACTATTAAAATGAATAAAACAAAAGAATCAGGTAAAATACACTATACATCATATGGGAATTTAATTTAATATTCTATTGTATTCATTTCATATGTAAGGCTGCAAGGTACCTTGTCAGTAAGCATGAGGTTGGAGTACTATGTGCATAAATTTCTGCAGGGATTCTCTGATCCTGTGTTACAGTCTAATCACATTTCTTTCACACCTGAGGCAATGCCTGTGAAGACATGGATTCTCTTCAGTCCATTCATTTCCTGGTTGTGAACCAGGGTTTCTCAATTTTGGCATTATTGGCATTTTGAGCTGGATAATTCTTTGTTGTGAGGGGCTGTCTGTGAGGGGCCGTCTGTGAGGGGCCGTCCTGTTCCCTGTCAGATGTTTTGCAGCATCCCTGGCCTCTATCCACTAGATGCCAACAGCATCTGCCCAGTTGTGACAACGATGTCTCCAGACATTGCCAAATGTTCTCTAGAGGGGTAAAAATTCCCTAGATGAGAGCTATTTGTATAAACTACAGTATCTTCTTTTAATACTTCAAGCATATCATATTTTAAAGTCAGGTTACCTATCCAAATAATTTGTAGGTATACAAGAACTGAGTTAGTCTCTCCAAATAGGAAGATGTAGGAAAGAACTAAAAAGAAAGTAAGGAAAAGTTAGACCAAAAACCTTTGTCCTTTAAGTCTGAGAGCAGTAGAAGGTGTGTCACCATCTTACATGACATCTGCCTCTATTATCATCTACTGTATTTTATTTGCACGTATTCGGCCAACAGCTAAGGACTTTGTGATCTTGGCTCACTGAAAGGTCAGAACACCATGCCCAGGAATTGTTCTTAAACAAATTTTCCATTGCATTAGGCACGAATAAGCTTTTCTTTAATGTCAGGCATGCTTATCATCTTATTCCTCCTCATTTTCTTCTAGAATATGTATAGACACTGGAAAGACAATTCTACCCATATAGATTCAGTTCCTGTAATACACCTGCCATATATTAGATACAACACCTTTTTCATATAGTTTTTGGTTTGTTTGGAGGTTAAAGTACATTTGCAGTGTTTATATCAACTGATGAATAAAATAGTCCTTAAACTCTAGGTGATGTTTGTAGCAGTGGTTCCTAAATTGTGGTTCCCCTGATCAGTACCATCAGCCTTACCTGGGAACTTGTTTGAAATGCAAATTGTCAGACCTTATTCTGGACCTACAGAGTCAGAAACTCTGGGGAAGGGGCTCAGTAATCTGTGCTTTAACAAGCTCTCCAGATGATTCTAACATACAGTGAAGTTTGAGACACACTGGTGTGTATAGGCTTCATTTTAAGGAGCCTTACAGTTTGCCCACAAACTGGAAAGTGAAGACCAAACGCCCTTTAATATTTTTCCTTTAGCTACCAGTGTGATAGCAGATTTCACAAGTCAGATAACTTTAGAAAATTAACTAAAAGCAAAGCAAAACACGCATATGAGTAACATCCTCTAAGCTCATATTCACCCCACTTCTCTTTTATTCTCTGCTTCCAACAGGCTATAAAACCTCTTCTCTTAGCCCTCCAAATTGGCTGTAATTGACAGCCCAACCGGGAGTTGGGCTATAATTCCAAGTTTGAAGGAGCCAGGGACGTGAACTCCTGCTTCACCTCTTACGATGGATGTTAGGTCAGGAGCAAGGAGCAATGGGGTAAAGGGTTCCCTGGAAGCTTGGACTCAAGGCTATTGCCTGCAGCCTTTGCTTTCAGTACACTGAGTTCCGCATAAGGGCTGCCAAATGAATATACCTCTCACCAGCATTACAGTCATTTTTCTTTTTAACCTACACCTGAATGACCTAGGAAGGGTTATATCCAATAACAAATTTATACAGGCTGGCTGACTAACTCCAAATGTTCCCATCACCCTATAGAAAACAGTGTAAGAGATTTGAAGCCAAGCTAGTGCTCCATTTACCAAATGGCAAATAATAACATCATCCTGACAATTACAGGCTGTTTCATGCTCCTAACATGTCAGCAGCAGTAATTGAATATATAAAACTTATAATACTATCAGGTATCAATCTGTGCTTCATCCCATCAACAAATGTTTCATAAGCATCTATTATGTCCAGGAATAGTATACATAAAATTAAATATCATAGTCCTTGGCATCAAGATGCTTACAGTCTCATCAAGGAAACCATAAACCAATAGTTATTTAAGAACTAAATGCTATGATCAAGCACATACTAAGTGCTAAAATACACTTACATCTGGATTTTTTAAGATAGTATACTATTTCATGGTTTATCCTTATGCCCTCTTGCTTGTTGTTATATCTCTCAAGTAGTGTATATTTCTTGCTTTTTGGCTCAGAGAATATGCAAAATAACGTGTATGGACTTCAAGTCTGATTTTTCTACTAATCCCTATATATTCACTTCACACCATACTGCTTGCTGTTTCCGAAATATATGAAGGAACTTAGATATTTTTCTGTAGGCAACACTTTATTTACAAGCATGGAAATAACCCAAGCACTTG
Organism: Lepilemur ruficaudatus; assembly: GCA_963574885.1. NCBI lineage: Eukaryota > Metazoa > Chordata > Mammalia > Primates > Lepilemuridae > Lepilemur > Lepilemur ruficaudatus. Next base: position 27,650 of record CAUYRT010085004.1, read on the forward strand.
CATATTTTAGGGCATCCAGCAGGTTTTGCAAGAGAAGATGAAGTAGTGAGAAACTCCCTAGGAGACAGACGTAAGTACCATAGCCTAGAATTCAGGCAGCAACCCAAAGGGAAGCTGAAGAAAAGTGAAATTAAAACAAAGAGTGTGAATCATTCCTTCACATAGAAAAGTGTCAAAGCTCTCTTTAAGAGGGGAAATATTTAAAACAATAGAACTGGGTTGTTGCAGAAATATTTCCATTTAGATAATGAAAGAAATTAATAATTAATTAGAGACCAATATTGGTAAGCTCTGTTTAAAGGTAGATAGCCAATCAAAATCATTCTCGTTGTGAAAATATGAGTATCTATTACAATGGTCCTCCCATAATGTTCTGTTTACTAGCCTGTTCTGCTAGACTCCAAGCCTTGAAAAATATAGATGTTCATAAAAAATAAAGCAGAGAAATGAAATTCATACTCTAGGGAGCAATAGAGGATAAGCGAGAAAGTTTATTTTTGTGCACCTCTCTCCCTACCACCATTGCCACTGCCAAAAGGGGCTCCTTGTCTGGTCTTTTGCTGCTCAGTTTATAGTGACTTCATTGACCCCATTGCTCAATTCGGAAACCTGGAGAGCTTTCTTCGCTTCTTTCTCTTACTCTTCACTTACAACTAAGTCCCATGAACGCTACCACCAAACTGTAATTCCACTGGCACCATCCTAGTCAACTTCTTCCCCGAACACACCATAACCTGCTAATTACTTTTCTCCTCTCCACTTTCGCCTCAATCATCCATTCTTTACGCAGAAGTCAGAGCAGTCTTTTAAAAGAGTAAACAGGATTTCTCCTTCTTAAAACACATCAGTAGATTCCCATTGCTCTTAGACTGAAACTCAAACAATAGCATACAAGGAAATAATTTGTATCACACCCAGATTACAGGTAAGGGAATCAAAGCTTTAAAAACTTAATTTTATTGAGAACACATGATTGGCAAATGGTTGAGCCCAGCTAGTCTAAATCTAAATAATTGATCTGCTATACATTTGCTGTCCTCTGGGGTGCTGGGTTCACAGTATTACTGAATAGACATGACAAGACACATAAAGCTAATTATGGGGCAATCATGCCAAGAGCTGTCAGATAAAAATATTAATAATGATAACTATAACATCAACAACTAAAATTTGCCAAGCATACATATTGAAGACCTATAAACTCGAGGCTCCGTGTAATGTTATATTTGAGTCTTACAGCAAAACTCATTAATTTACTCTGAATAACAGTGTAGCATTTTGAACGCAAATGAGCAGCATATGGAATTAAATATCCTGTATTCAACATATCTTGTCATTTACTTGCTATATGATTTGGAGAGAAAATTAGCAACTCTAAGCCTCAGTTTCCTCTTTTTGTAAACTGGGCTTAATAATAATATCTATTTCATATAATTGCTTTGAACAGAGGAAAAGAGATATTATTGTTAAATACACGCTTTTAAAATAGTGACAGTATCGTGAGATATATTTACATATGATTATGAGTTTAGATGTATTTACTGAACTGGCTTAAGTAAATTCAATTCATTTGCAATTTTAACATGGATGGTTAGATGGATGGATGGATGGATGGACAGATAGATGATAGGTGTATATATTTGTTGCATGGATTTGACTTTATGTAACTATGGGGAGTTGGTTAAGTAGTCTCTGCAAAGCTCTGGTCTTCGCTTCTGATCCTAACCAATACAGAGCTTTAAGCCACAAGGAAGGTAGTTGGAGAGGGAAGATAAATGCACAGTGGAGGTGATCAAAAACAATCTAGAACTCACAAGCATGAGCTGGAGCTGCAGATGGGGTAACTGAAATGCATGCCATTTCTTGTCATCTCTGACTTTAGTAGTACAGGAGCCCTACAGAGGATGAATCCCTTCACCATGAAGCCAAACACAACAACTGGCCTGAGCATCAGAAAAGCAGAAGGCATATCCAAGGGAAGGTACACTGGTTGTAGACACACCTCCTGACTCACAAAAATAATTTAAGTAACCAGACCCACAGCAATCTGTGCAAGATATGAAATAGATAACATCCACTACTCATCAACTTGGCACCCATAAATGTCTGTTTCAATCATACTTAGCCTACCAAAAAAAAGATAATGGTAAAGTCGAACTCCCACCTAACATGATATCTTGCTCCAAAGTATGACTAAAAGTAAGCTCCCTTTTTCTCCTCAATAAGAAACAAAGCCCTTTTTTGGTCTTTAGATGATGTTTATTTTCCTCTTAATTCTTACTTCAGGTTAGATACCTCATCATTTAATACTGAGATATAAATTTACACTTAATGCATCTTGTATTTGATAAGGAGATGAGAGAGAGGAAGAAAACAATATTTGGTTAGTATATACACAAACATGGTCATATCAAAATGAGGAATAAATACTCATAATTATTATAGTCTTGTTTCTACAACTGGTCATATGGTCAGAGCTGATATGTATAGCTACTTTCTTCCCCTTCCTTACCTAAGTATGTGGGCCCCTTGCAGGCCTGCCTGAATTGGGCTGCTACGGTTTTCCAGCTACTTTAATCATTGGACTTGAGAGGACAACAGAACTCCTCAGAGGACCTTCTGCATTACGGGCATGCTCCTCTTACTCTCAGTGTGCAGTGGCCGCCCACTTTCTCCATGAAGGTCAAGCTCAGTTATCCCAGCCAGCACAAGAACTCTCTTCTTTGTCTTCTGACTCAGAGGCATGAGGAGCCCAAACTGGCCAGGTGGCAGTCTCAATTTCAGGTCAATAGAATCATTGTTGTGTCTCCTGGCAGAAGCACTCTTCCTTTGGAACTAAAGCCACTAGACCAGCAAAACCCAAAGTTGTGAGGTTGGAAAGCAAAAATGTTGCCAGTGACTTACTAGGAATGGTATTAGGAGGAGCCACTCTTATTTTTACCCCCTGATTCCTGAACATGTGAATGAATCCTATTATCAGAGAAACAACACCATGGGCCAGATGCTGATTTAATTCACACACTTCTTGCCGGAGGACATTTCCTCAGTACTGCAATGTCTTGGCACGTAGCTAGTGTCCTAACTAAGACTTCAAAGGGCCATTTCATCATTCCATCAAGCCAGCTGCTTCAGCACAATGGAGAACACGATTAGACCAGTAAATTCCATAGATATGGGTGTATCGCTGCCCTTTATTTGCTGTGAAATGAGTTTCTTGGTCAGAGTGATGCTAAGTGGAATACGGTGAATAAGATATCCCGTAAATCCATAAACAGTAGTTTGGAGTTGCAGTGTAAGTAAGAAGGCAAATCTATATCCTGAGTAATGTCTATTCCAGTAAGAACATAGTGCTGTGCCCATCATGATAGAAGTGGTCCAATACAATCAGCCTGGCAAAAGATAGCTTCAGGAAATGGTGTCGTATTGTGGGGTATGGTGTTGGTTTCTGGTGTTGGCGTGGGGCAGTCGGCAGTGGCTTTAGCCAGGTTGGCAAGGATGAGTAAAAATTCATGGTGCTGAACTTGTGGATAACCTCCATTCCTGCCATGATGGCCACTTTCTTCACAAACCCATTAAACAATGATAGGAGCGGCTGGGCAGACAGTAAGGAATGGAAGACGTATGTAAAGTCAGGAAGATTTAGAATGAGCTGAAGCATAATGAGAACACACTGAAGCCTGTGTAAGTTCTGATTGCCTCAGAAATTGTTGGCTCTAAAGAAGTTGGAGTTTTTAATCATGAAGTTAAATACACACTCCTGACCCAGGAATCAAAGGAGATGAAGGACAATCTAAGAAAATGTGCAACAGTTTCAGACCCAGTTGTTACCTCATGCCAGTGAAGTCAGTTGACTGTGAGCTGCAAAATGGTGACTGTTTTGCTTTCTTCCTCTAACTCTTATGAAAGCATGTCTTTGTGGTCCATCCTAACCAGAAACATACAGGAAAAGCAATTCTAGAAAATGTGGTCCTGACTAGCCAAGCTGAACCTTACAAAGCTACCTTAAAATTGTAAGAAATGTTAGGTTCCAAGATGATTGAAGTCACCATATTTTTTGGTTTGGGGATCTTTGTTTATTAAAGACACAGTAGGAAGAATTTGGAAGTGGAAATCTGGAGATTGGGAGTTGCTGTCATAGTTTAATCATTACCCAGACACATGATCTTTGTGAGTCATTTATTCTCACCCAGCCTTCATTTCTTGAGTTGAAAACCAAAGTGGATCCACTGGATTGTGTTTGACAGACCTCACTGTGTAACAGGTAAAATAATTGATTTTCAGGCTGCTGAGAATCAAATCATAGTTATACCACCTGTGTGATCTTGTGCACGATCTTGCACTTTTTGTGCCTCACTATCCTGATCTGTAAATAGACATGGTGATACTTGACTCATAGGAATGTTGTAAGATTTAAATGAGTAAAAATATTTAAAGCTCTCAAAATCTTGAGAGACATGTAATAAGCACACATTAAATGTTGGCTGGTACTGTGATCTAATTTGCCTGTGAATTTTATAATTCCTTGTTGATTGCAGAGGTCTAAAAATCATATTGATTGTCTCAAGACTGGTGGTTTGGCTTAGGGATTGAAAGGGAATTACCACAGGTCCTTGTAAATTTGTTTTGTCATTTGTAAATTATGTGATGTTTTTCCTCTTTTTTGATACTGATGCTATTAATAAGGATGCTTTGAATACCCATAATGAGCTGGACTTGGTATAAATATGCAAATAAAGCAATTATTTGGTAGCCTTAACCAAGGGAGAGTGTAACAGGGTATGGAGGGCTATTAGTGGTTTAAAAAACGCTGAAATATGAGCTTTCTCTCTTTAATAAGTGCACCCAAAGAAGAAGGTTTAAAGTAATTTAATAAATAATTCTGATATATGTTGAAAGAACTACCAAAAATGATCTTTTATAGGTACAAAGTCCGATTCTAGTAGAATCTTTGCTTTCTTTTTATACCTTCACTAATCTCTCCACTTGCTTCAGTAATTCTAAACATCATGGAAGAATGTGTTACGAAGCCACTCACCCCATCCTTGCAAATAGCTGCCTACTCTTCTTGCTCTTGTGTGCTCATTATCCGCCTTCGTTTCCTGTTCTTATTGAGAGACTACAAGGAAGACCTGGCTAAAAGAGAATCATTATATACAAGAAAGAAGAATTGTTATATTTAAAGAAGAAAGGAGGGAAGAGAAGGGAAAGGAATTTATTGCCTCACATAACTAAGAAACCCAGTGGGTGTCATGGCTTCTGACATGACTGTATCCAGAGTTTCAAATAATGTATCTGTTCTTGTCTCTACCTCTCCTCCTTCTTCCCTCTCTTACCCCCTTGTCACCATCACTCAGCTTTGATATATTATTTATATATTGGCAGCCTTTCTCTGTGTACCAGTAATAGTGGCTTCTAGCAGCTCCAGGATTTCATTCTTAAAGCTGGTGAGCCCAGAAAAATAGAATTACTCTGTCTCCCTTAATGTCCATATATACTTATACAGTCTACTTGGTTTCATGCCCATGTGTGTCAGTCTGATCAGGCTGCTGTAACCGAATGCCACAGTCTCAGTAGCTTAAAAAACAGGAATTTATTTTATCACAATTCTGGAGACTGGAAGTCCAAGATTAAAGTGCCAGCACAATTGGTTTCTGGTGAGGTTTTTTCTTCCTTTCTTGCAGACAGCCACTTTCTCGTGGCCTGGAGTCCCATGTCTAGTTCTACTTTTTGATCTGAGTGTGTTTATAAGGGTTTTTGCCTTATTCACATACTTTTATTTTGAGGGTTTTCTGTATCTGCATTTTTACCTTACAATAAAAAAGGTAACACGATGCTTAAGTCACAGGATAGTGAGTTTCTGATCTAAAGTCACATATGTCAATTCTCATTACATTAATCAAAGCTAACCAAATTGCCAAGGCTGAGGTTAATGTTGTGGGAACTATAATGATCTTATAAGAAAAGAAAAGAATAAATGGGAACAAAAATCAATCTATCACAACTAGAATAATATAATACTGACAAGAAGTGGTGGTCACCCAGACTTAGAGAACTGTAATGGGACCATAGCTGACCTCTGGATATACTAAGTAGGTGAGACCTACCATAACTTGATAATTAATTTTGTATGGATGGGGGGAGAAAAGGTTCTAGGTTTCAGAATTGAAGCACAACTTCAATAGCAATATCATTCAAAGATAGTGAATGATTAAATATGTAAAATAAGCTATGATTGAGCTGGGAAGGGAAGAAGATTATGAGCTCAATTAGACAAATTGTCTCTAAGGCACCAGTGATATGTTCAAGTGAAAGACCCAAGCAGTATATATAAGCACAAGTCTGCAATTCAAGGGGCAAATCTCAGGTATAAATAAATATTTGGAAGGCATCAGCATGTAGAGCACTGTTGAAGCCATTCCCATGTTGGAGAGTATTTAAGGTGAGGAGAGAGAAGTAGATTTCTGAGGATTAGCAACATTTAAGAGCTGGGCAAAGAAACAAGAGTCATCTCCCCACTCCCCCCCACCAACGAAAAGGATTCTGAGATGATGAAACCAGAAAGAATGATATAAGAAAAATTAGAAAAGGTAATTTTTTTTTTTTTTTGGCAGAGAAGGAAAATGAACTCCAAAAAAAGCAGAACATAGTTAAATATTCAAAGAGTTCAATTAGATAAATACTAAGAAATACGTTTTGGCTGAAGCAGAAAGTTTGACATTGGTGTGTTCATGTGTTTTGATAGGGGAAGCAAGCAAAGGTCACTGGTGTCAGGAACACGGTGAAATAAAAGCTTGGCGTTAGTTGTCCCTTCTGCATGGATCTCATCCATGGTGAGAGTAGAACATTAGGTTGAAAAAAGTCTGTCAGCCAACACCAGAATAGTCAGTGCCTGGAAGGAGATAGAACAAGGTAGAAAAAAAAATTCCTAGTTGCCTGGCTTCTTCCTCCCTCGGCCACAGCTTGCAACTTAAGATTCATTTGTTTAGAAAAGTCTCTCTTGATCTCTGCAAGATTAAGGCGTCCCCTAAGTGTCCCCTGTAGTGTCACTTAGTTGCCCCGTTATATCCCTTAACAACTTTACAGTAAAATTGAACAGTTGGCTTTCTCTCCATGAGTCTATTAGCTCCTTTAGCTATTTTCAAAACTATGCCTGTTATTTTTCATCTGTTTACCACTGTAATTGGCACACAAAAGTCTCTTCAAAAATATTTGTTGATAGAATGAATAAATGAGTAGATAAATAAACAGGGGGAATGAGGGAGTGGTATCAAGAAAGCAGTAGGGTTTACCCGAGGCTAGAGGAGCACCAAGGGAGAAAAACAGAAGACAACTTCTGGCCCCTCTGTAAGGAGTCCAACAATGCCAGGATTGCTTGTGGTTCTAGAAACACCCTAGCTTGGAAATGTGAAGTTTAATTATTTCTGTGCTCAAAAACAAACAAACAAAACACCCAGTAAAACTTCAAGACAAAAAAAAAAAATTGTCATCATTGGAAAATTTCCAATCACCCATCTTTCAGGAAGTATATAATATGTTCAACTCATCAACTTTTAATATTCAAAATTGTATGTGTACAACAAGCTATTATAAATAAAATAAATAAGAAGAAATGCTTTTTGACATGTTAGGGAAAGGGCTTAGATTAAGAAAAGATGAAAGAAAATAGAAAAGGACCAGATAATGGGAGAAGATTAAGACTCAGAAGAATAGTGTCTAGCTAGTGAGATGAAACTAGGCATGACATATTTACTGACATTTTACACCCTACTATGCACTGTATTCTGTATTTTCACTAAAAAAAATAGTTGCTTTATTTCTTATGTCAATCCTGTGAAGTAGACATTATTATGAATGAGGAAAAGATTTAGAAAATCTGTAATTTGTTCAAGCTGATATAAGCATGCAACTGGGATTCAAATTTAGTAGACCTTACCCTAGTAGTTTTCAGAACATGAGTGTTACAGTGAGGCTTCACCCCCAAGAATTTGAAATGATAGGCAATTTCTGGAAATTAAATTCATGATGACAGATTATTTATATACAGAGAGAAAGAGAGAGAGAGAGAAAGGGGGATAGGGAGGGAAGGGGAGAGAAAGAGAGAAAGAGACCAGTAGAGACAGAGAGCAGAGAGAATATGATTGTAATTACAGAGATGGATTTTCTGGTCAATAAAAAATCTTTCTGGATATTTATTCTATGTTGATACCTGAACTGCACAGGTTCTAGAATTATTGTGAACAAAGTTGCCAGTACCAGGTTGAAAACACCTTTTTCAGAATTGCATCTGGATGGAATAAATTATCACAAGCAGTGTGATTATACATTCAGTTGCTACTATGAAATTTTTTAAAGACCATGATTTGAGGATATAATCTCATGATGGGGAAATATTTTAGCCTCATATTTACAGAATAAATATATAAGATTTCTTCCCTCTTTCAACTGTACATATGTTAGGTGATAATATTTTGAGACCAATGAATTATACTGTTTTTTTTAACATCAGACTTTTTGTAAACAACTTTATTGAAGTATAATTTACATGTCATGCAAGTAATCCATTTTAAGTGTACAATTAAATGATTATTAGTAAATTTACCAAGTTGTACAGCTATTCACAGAAATCAGGTTTAGAACATTTCTTTCCCCCTATTGAGACCCCTAATTCCATCCCCATTTCAGACTTTAGATTAGTAGAAATTCCAAACTTAGATTTGAATGTACTTTAAATGAAAAGTTCTTTTTCAGGGTGTATAACTTTTTAGTGTAGAAGATGTGTTATTGTATTAGCTGCTTCTTGGGGTAAGAAATAAAGGGGATAACAACAAATCAAGGTAAAATTAAATATATGACCAAGCAGAATTTTAATTTTATTATGTAATGTATTTAATTGTATCTTATTTTAGCTTTACATTTTGATATAGCATTTTTATTATTTTAATTGACTTTTTTGAATACAAATTAAATTAGTATGTAAGGGTAAAACTGCTGAAAAGTTTTGGAGGTTCAGGGTGTCCTGGGGTCTTTTATTGTGTGGAGACTTCCCTTTGACATTTAAAGAGAGGAAAGTTGACTCACTAATAGGATCACCAGGTCTGGTTTTCCAATGTGGTTTTAGAGGTCAGGAGGTTACGGAATTCGATTTCCTCGATGTCAGTCTGAGTCCATCAGTCCCCACATGGAATAACTCCTTGTTATGCTGTTCCAGACATTTTTGGTTTGTTTGTTTTCTTTTCTGGGAAGAAAGAAGAGATATGCTACTTAAGTTAGTTGGCTTAGTGAATGTTTTTATGTTTATGTAGCCAGAATTTGAATCACATAGTGTTATCTATGTTTATGAAAGAACAGAGGTAAATGCTAAAGCATCATAGATTTTATTTTGTATTTATCCTGTGTGTTAATATTTGAGCATTATTTCAGATTTGAATGGCTTTCTCTCCATAATTAATTACATTTAGTCATAAGAATACATCAGTGATATTTGCTGACAGATTTACTCTTCAATTTTAACTGGCTTTTAGTTTAACACCTACTGCATTAAGCACATATAGTAAGTGTTTATTGTATGCAATATACTAAAGGTAATTTCAGTGGGGAAATCAAGATACATGAGCCAGATCCTTAGTAGTGGCTAATTTCAATTTAGGAATAATAGAATGAAAGGGAAGACAGATCCCTTATTAAAAGATACAGTGTTTCAATATGTAAGGAGTAGGCATAGGGAACAGCAGGAGGTTATACACAGAGATGAGTGAACAGAATCTTTGGGAACTTCTTTAGAGTCTAATGTGCTTGCAAAGTAGGAAAATGGGCCAGGAGACAGGGTAGAGCTACCCCAGTGGAGATCAGAGAGGAAAGAACAAAAGGCTGAGGCTAAAATTGGAAACATTTGTTACTGTTAAAAATGTCATCTCTTTGGCTTGCCTCTAAATGCAACTAAATAGCAGATACCTGTCATTGATACAGTTATTTAAAAACTAATCATTTACCCAGAGTCTATACTTAAGTTATTCAGCTGTTTGCTTAAAGAGTAAATCAAGCACCCAAGACATACGCATCTCAGGAGAATTGTATTGAAAAGTCCTTTAAAAAAAAATTCTGTTGATATCTATCTTCTTTGGATCTATATATGGAATTTTTTTGTTGGGTTTCATTTTTAGCTTTTAATCTCATAATACGTATCAAGGTCAATTTTTGGTATTCTTACAGGGTGTTGAGAGATATTGAATTGGTGATTTCACCTATTATTAGTTTGGGAAGGTCCATTCTAACCTGTAAAAATATATGTAATATTTTGCTGACATGGTTAAGTGAGCTACAGGGTCAGTATCTCAAATCCTCCTTATTCTTCATCTATTCTTCCCTCTCTGAGGTCAGGTGGCTGATCAGGTAATTGAAATCAGAGAAACCTCAGGTAATATATATTGGGAGGCAGGTGTTTTATTTAACCCTGGATGATTCAATCTTATATGACTTGGTTAGATGACAATCACTGGACCATGAAATGTCACGTATTTCTGTGGCTATTGTTTTATAAATAAAATCATTGAAGAGAGTTTCGTTATAGTAAGAGCCACTATGTGAGATGTATTAGAAAAATAAGTTGGTGAACCATAGACAGGCAATATTTATTTTTGAAAAGTTATATTCATTCAAATTTTGTGGAAGATTTTACTACCATGTTAATGATCATTTCATTGTACAGAAATAAAAACATGACCAAATTTCCCTTTGTACCACAAGCATGAAATTTAAAGGTATACTGAATATTCTTCCCATTAGCGAATGGTGCCACACAGCTAACAAATAAGACTTCGCTCTTCTAAAAGACCATTTATTTTTAAATCTTTTGATAAAAGAGGTGAAACAACAGTAATTGTAATTTCCCAATGCTAGGCATTAGGAAAGACTGAGGGGGCATTTTGGATGAATGTGGCTTATAAGGTGCAGAGACTTTATCTGTCCTGATGTGCAGGCTGAGCGATGAAATTGAATATTGATTTTAGAAAATGTGACCATGTTGTTTCAATGATAGAGAAAGACAGAAAGAAAGAGTGAAGAAGGAAGGAAAGAAAGAAAGAAAGAAAGAGAAAGAATGTTTAGGGAGGTGCTTTGGATGCAAAAGCCTCTAATGTCTGAGCCAAATCTAACACTCCCGGCAGGACCCGACGGCTCTCTGCGACATGGGGCTGATGCATTGAGAGATGCTGCTATGCATCTAACACGCTGCCCTTCTCACTGCATGGACACGTGTGCCCCTCACACTTGCCCCACCTTCCACTCCACTATTGCAGTACTGGGAAAGAGCTGGAGCAGAGAGAGCTCCGCAGGGTCTCTGCTCTCCCCACCCCACCACTTCCCCCAGGACAGGCCCCCCAGGCCTGGAGGGGAGGGGGCGCACGTCCAAGCTTATACAATCACCACCTTGTCTGGGGGAGACAAAGGCCAGGCCCCAGGCCTTGGTGGCCAACCGCCCAGATGGAATGACAGATCGCAGAGTTGCTGAATTTAGAATCTTAAAAAAATGTTAGTGCCACCATAACTTAAATTCTTGGAATCTCTAGAATTCGGGATAATAATGTGTTACAATCATAGACAAGGAGAATCTTCATCTCAAAGAACAATAACAGCACACTGAACACAGAAACATGGGGAAGGGATCAGGGTCACATAATTTAGGTATGGAATGATTATAGAACCTCAGACTCTTAAAATCACAACATTCAGAACCACCAAGTGTCCGAATCATCTAATGTGGGAAGCCTAGCATCCCAGAATGATAAAACCACGGTCACATGATCTAAGACATTTGGGACCAAACATCAGACAGTGTCAGAAACAGGAACCCCTGGAATGTCCGTTTCTGAGTCTCACGGGACCTTGTAATCTTGCACACCCAGGGCCTCAGGACAATCGCAATGATGCCCACCTGCACCCACCCCCGGCCATTTCAGACCCGGCAACATTCTTCTGCCCAGTACGTGGGAATCACCTGGACAGCTGGGCAAATGCCCACGGCCAGGCCCGCCCTGGATCTATTGAATCAGAATTTCTAGCACCAAACAACAGAACAAAAACAAAAGTCCCCAGGTAATCCTAATGTGACACTCCAGTTGAAAATCGCTGATCTGGTCCAATCTCTCCTCCATATTACAGATGGGGAAACAGAGACTGCAAGTAATTGGCCCAAGGACACACAGCAGTGGTCCCCAGCCTCTGCACAAAGGACAGGACCTCAGGCTTCTATTTGCTTCTTCTGCCTGGATCCCTTTGGCTCTAGTGGTCCTGTCCCCAACTCACTGCTTCTGCCTCAAAGGACCCCGGCTCCAACGGTGTTCCTAATGGTCTTGGGTACCACATAGGCCAGGACAGAGTGACACACCCCGAGCTGCTGAGCTCACAGAGCCCGCCCCTCCCTTCACCCCCCGCCGCCATGCTCAGGACCCTCGAGGTTGCTTTAAGAGAAGGCCACAAAGGTCATCAAGGTCAATCCCCAGCCTCTGGGAAGGCCTGTAATAAAGAGAGGGCACAGGCACAGGGAGTCAGAAGCTGGGGTCCTCACTGTCACTAGCTCGTTGGGAGTCCTTAGACAAGTCACTTAGCCTCTCTGCATCAAAATAGTCTCAAGGCAGGAGGCTGGACAGAGAACCCCTGTGACCTCATGCAAAATGGCCACACATTCAAGGGAATGGAGTCTTTAGCGTCCTTTGCTGGCTTGTTCCTGGTCAGTGGTCAGCAAGGAAGTTGCTTCTCATGTCTAACCCTAGACATTCTAGCTGCAGTTTCAGCCCTTCACCCTCCCGCATGAAGATGGACACTATCTGGCACAAACGCCTTTTGCTTGCTCAAAGGAAACCCCCTAGCCCTCCTGCACCCTGCCTGAGGGTGCCCCTCGTCCCTATCCTGTCCCAGGTCTGGCTGGCCTTACTGACTCTGGTGGCAGCCACACTCCCAAGCAAATGGGGGTGGCCTCATCAGAGGCTGTCAGAGCCTCTGCCCAATTTCCATTTTACCCAGTGCTCTCCCGGCTCCTAAGCAGCCTGGCAGGGCAGGGGTCTGGCTGGGCTGGGGTGTTTCCTCCAACAAGATGGGAATTTCCAGCCAAGAACCCCTAGCAGGCTAGGAAAGAAGGCCCAAGATGAAGCTTCCAGGAATGGGGAAGCGGAGCCTGGATATTCCTAGACCAGCATTTCCCAAACTTTCATGTGCCCACGAGTGATCTGAGGAGGTTGTGAAAATGCAGATTCTGACCCAGCAGGTCTGGGCCAGAGGCCTGAGCTTGTGCATTTCTGATAAGCTCCCAGTGCGGCCACTGCTGCTGGTGCACTGACCACACTTTTAAGCAAACCCTTAGATGTTCATTAATAAAAAGCCTTTTGACCCCAAAGAACGCCTTACTTTTTGCTCGGCTTGGCTTGCCATTCACCTCGAGCTCTGTCAGCTCATGAGACCCACATAGCAGTCCTAAGGGACAGGACGCATGACTCTGGTGGCAGCCACACTCCCAAGCATGTTGCTGCATGTTGCTGGGTCCACCGCACAGTAGGGGAAACTGAGGTATAGCAAGGGCAAGGAGCTTATTCAAGGTCACCCATTTGGCTATGCTCCTTCCTCTAAACTCCTCCCCAGCGGCTGGTTAGAACCAAACACCTCGGCAGTGAGTGGCCTCACCCAGTGACTCCCTGTCCTGCTTCTGACTCAGCTGTGTGAGCCTGAGGCCTCCAGGGGCCCTTGATGAATGGTGCTGGCAACTGCTCTGGCTCCCTGTGGCCGTGGGACAGGGTGGGAGGGATTAGGAATCACCAGGCCACAGAGCCATACTCACTGAGCTCAAATCACAGACATGCCCCCGGTTCCTGTGTAACCCTGGGCAAATCCTTTGCCGTCTCTGGGGCTATCGATGATGTGCGCCATCCTTGGCACACAGACGATGTCCATCAACATCATCACCATGCCCTTTTTTCCCTCTCCACATTCCAACTGTGGCTTAATCATTTCTTCCTTTCTTCCGCACACACTTATGACAGCACAGCCTCTGACGCAAGACTGCTGGGGAATGCATCCAAGCTGCGTGACCCTGGGCAAGTCACTTTCGTGCTCTGTGCCTCAGTTTCTTCTTCTGTGCAATGGAAACAAGAGTGCCCAGCACAGAGGGCTGCATGAAGGTCAGATGAGTTGATATGTGTGAAGCGCCCAGAGCAGGGCCTCGGCCACCTCGAACACTCCTGAGAGTGCCAGCTACCGCACTGTTCATGCCGTCTCCCTTATGGCTGGGGCCTGGCTCAGCGGCGGGCACCATGGTAGAGGCTGGGGATGGAGTGTCAAAGCAGCAGCAATGGTTCACACTCGCAGCACCCACTCTGTGCCAGGCACCACGCTAAGTGACTTCCTGCCCCCACTCCCCTGGAGATCACAGTTAAAAGAGAATACAAAATACTAAGCTGGTTGTGCGGGGTGTTTTGGGGACACAGAGGCGGGAGTGGCTAATGTACAAGGAGGGCTGAGAGGGCTTGCTGGGGGCGGTGGGGGTGCTGTCGTGACAAGTGGGATGCAGATAGGACACCCCCCTGTGGGCTGGGATAGCTGGGGAGATGCCCTGAGGGAGATGGGCTCAGGCTGTGCTCTGAAGGGGGGAAGGGAGGGAAGAGATCAGGGAACGGCACTGTGGGCCAGGGGGGACAGCATGAGCCCAGGGCTGTGTGTATGCACGTGTGTATGTATGCACACGTGTGTGCATGCATGTGCACGGCTGCAGGGGTGGGGCAGGGAAAGGAGGGGGAGGGTTTGGTCTGTTACCTCCCTGGTGCCCCCGGCTGCTTCTCGTCTACCTCCCACCAACCCCCCAGCAGGCTCGTGAATCCCACTTTACGAAGGAGGGCAGATCCAGCTCAGCAGGCCCCGCAGCCTGACACGGAACCCTAACGGCAAGAGCTGTGTTTACTGAGTGCCTGTGGGACGCCAGGCACTGTATCACAGTCCCCAACAAGGAGCGGAGGAGCTCAGGGTTCGACCACTTGTCATCATGCTCACTGCCCGGGCTCACCCCCTCCTCCTCACCATCACCTCAACCTGTGGGAGGAGAGCTACCTGGCTCCCAC
>CAUYRT010085005.1:0-115681 GCA_963574885.1 Lepilemur ruficaudatus
TAATTGGCCAACTAAAAATATATAGAAAAAATTAGCTGGGCATGGTGGCACATGCCTATAGTCCCAGCCACTCGGGAGGCTGAGGCAGGAGGATCGCTTGAGCCCAGGAGTTTGAGGTTGCTGTGAGCTAGGCTGACACCACAGCACTCTAGCCGGGGCAACAGAGTGAGACTCTGTCTCAAAAAAAAAAAAAAAAAATCTGATTGACAGAGACAAATCCATGATAGATGTCAATAATTTCTGATTTATTATTCATAAGTAGTAACTCAAAGATGATTACAGCTAATTCTTTGAGGTGGGATAAAAAAGGGAACATATTTTTTTAAAAAACACATTTTTTAAGGAAAAATACCAGTGACATAGTATTAGAAACATATGGCTAAGAAATTGATTAAAGTACATGAATAGGTACCAAAATTACACTTTTAATGTTACTTTTAATACAAAAAGTTTTAAAAATTTAATGTGCACAGATACTTATTTTAGTTTTAGATTTCCAGAAAAATTGTGAAGACAGAACTTCCATATACTCCACACCCAGCTTTCCCTATAATTAATGTCTTACATTAGTAGGTACATTTGTTACAGGTAATGAACCAGTACTGATACGTTTTTATGAACTGAAGTCCATACTTTATCCATATTTGCTTAGTTTTTACCTAATGCCGTTTTTCTCTTCCACGATCCCATCCAGGCTGCCACATTGCATTCAGTTGTCGTGTCTCCTTAGGCACCTCTGGGCTGTGACACATTCTCAGCCTTTCTTTGTTTTTAACAAACTTAAAAGTTTTCAGGAGTATTGGTCAGCCCCTCTGTCGGACTTTTTGTTTTTCTCATGATTAGACTGGGCTATGGGTTTGGGGAGCAAGACCGCAGAGATGAAGTGCTATTTCATCACATCCTGTTAAGGGACACACTGTCAACATGTCTGATCCCTGTCGGTGTTGGCTTGGACCATCTGGCTGAGGGAGTGTTTATAAGGTCCCTCCACTGTGAAGTTACTCTATTTTCCCTTCCCATCCTGTGGTCTTTGGAAGTATGTGCAGTCCATACTTAAGGAGTGGGCAGACATGCTCCCCTTCCTTGAGGGTAGATATCTACGTAAAATATTTGGAATTCTTCTGCACTGGAAATTTATCTCTTCTCTCTCTTTTATTTATTTATTCAATCATTAATTTAGAGCAGTATGCACGCATGGACGTTTATTTTATACTTTGGGTTGTAATTTAATACTTTACCTTGTTGCTTAAGTTGTCCCAGCTTTGGGCCACCGGGACCTCTGTCAGGAAATCCTGCGACCCTTGGACATATGCCCTCACTGTGGGTTTTTTGTTTGTTTTTTTTTTTTTTAGCATTTCCTTACTTTCTGGACTTAAAAGAAGTTCTAGACTTATCTTGTATATTTCCTGCCCCAGTCCTAGAATCTGCCATGTCTCCAAGGAACCCTGCACCCTTTAATTGGAGAAAGGGGTAGAAACCTAGATCTGGGCTCTCTGTGTGCTGGTGAGGAGTTCTTGCCTCTAGGCTCTCCAGGCTGACAGAGAAAGAAAACGTGTGTATACTAACCCATTTATGTACACATAATAAATATTTCCATATGTAACTATCCACATCTAACTTAAGTTAAACATCAGTCCATACTGATGTGTCTAGCTCTAATTCCTTACCACACGGATCATTCTAGCTGCCCCCTGAGCTCATCTGTAAGCTCCCGCTGCAACAATGAGAGATATGGCTCCCACCGTCTACTGTGCATTTCCTTAATTGTCAGTTCCACTATTCCCATAGTGGCTTTGGAATTGTTAATCTACATCCCCATGAGAAACCACTTTATCAGCTAAGGTACTGTTCTATCTGCAGGTCCCTTTGTCTTTAGTCTCAGTCTGTGGCTTTTGTTTTTAGCTCTTAACAGTATTTTTCTCAGAGATATATATGTTATTTTTTAGAAATAATTTTACCTCTGGAGATGATTTGAATAGAAATATTTATAGATCAGCGAACACAAAAACAATCTGTCAGTCAATAGTATATATTTCAAAAGATTACATAATTTAAATTATTTTAGCATCCTCCTTCACTACAAAAAGGACCTGGTTTAGACAATGAATTATATGACCACCAACCTTTGGAGGCAGTGGCCAGGAGTGGCTGCAGCCTGGGCACTTCCTGTGCAGCCTGTGGGGATGGCAGGCAGCTGGGAAAGTCAGATCTGCCAGCTGTCTGTCCTGCCATAAGCTCTCACTAGCCAGCCTGGCCGCCTCTGCCCTTCCTGGATAACATGAGGCCCAAGTTTGCTCCGTTACCTCCATTAGATCCCAAGGGGAGAGGTGGCCAGCCAGCATCACCAGCCTGGCCTCTCGGACAGGCCTCCCTCTTAGGGCCTACTGGCGTTTCCTAGCAAAGCTCAAACCATCGAGGATGTAAGGCCTTGGTCTCATTAAACCATAACTCATTCACAGAGTTTTACATTCCAGCAGGACTTTTCTGTGCCCTGTACCTCACAGGATCGTCACCTCTGCAGGGCAGGAAAGAGAGGACTCTGTAGCAATTGCTGCATCCCCTTGGCACTTCTCATGCTAATCCTGGCTGAGACCATTCTACTGAAAACACCTGTGATTTTGCCTGAGGATTTGTACCAGCCTGTCCTGGGGATAGGAGGAAAGGGCTAGGGAGTTAATGCCTCTGGGAGCAGATGTCAATCAATAACAAACAGAGACAGAGGAGAAATAGTGTTCTCCCCTCCCCCCTCCTCGGGCAGGGCCACTTTGAGGCATGCTCTGCAGTGAGCGAGCTCTGTCTGAGCGCCTCCTGCCCCATCCCAGCCCTGCAGAGACCTGAAGCTCAGTCTCCCAATGCCGCAGGGTCAGGAGTAAGCAAAACGAGACCGGCCTCAGAGTAAGTTGTACTCAAATGGGGGGGTTAGGTGCTCTTCCATCTGGCAGCCTCTGGAGGAGGGAACACAGGCGCTGAGGTTGGGGCCAGGTGAAGCAGCCCCTGTTAGCAATAAAGTTATATGAAGGCTCATGTCTTAGCCCAAAAATGGGTGCAAAGTTTGTGTTCCACTGCACAATATGTCTTTGTTTCGAAATACAAAAATAGTGTTTGAAATTACTTACCAGCGAGTGACTGTGGCTCCAGGAGGGGCCTCCAGCAGGAGAGGTCAGAGTAAAGGGAGGGCAGGTGGCCGAGGTCACGCTGTTTTTTATGATACCTCCTTTTTTCCTGGACTTAACTTGCATGAATGATTTCTCTGTGTCATTAAAATCTTTTGAAAAATATTGTTCTCACGGCTGTGTAAAAGTCCATCGGTGGCTGTTTCACAGTTTGCTGTCCATTCTCCTGTTGTTGAACCTTTGGTGAATTCCAGTGATGAGCACCTTGGTACATAGGACTTGCGTCCCAGTTGCTGTCTTTGGGTGGGTTTTAGGAGAGCACAGTGCGGCAGAGCACAGGCCCTGGAACAACCGCCAAGCTCGACCAGGTACTGCCCACGGGACTTGTGTGATGCCAGGTACGTGACCACGGGCCAATACCTCGATTTCTCACGGTACGAGAACTGCTCAGTATGGGAGCCCTGGGCACCGGGAAAGGGGCTCGGAGGAGGGAACTCAGGTGGAAACAGGAGAAAGGTTGCGGGAGCAACATGGGCCTGCTCCCCGGCTCTCTCCTGCCTCCCCATCCACTTCTGCACACTGCACACTGGCACCGTCGGAGGCAGGGGGCTCAGAAGCACAGCCGCTACGACTTTCCACTTTATAGATGCGAGAACTGCGGCCCATGATGACCCAGCCAAGGTCATGCACAGAGGCAGCAGAAAACCCAAGCACCCTGACTCGGAGCCCGGTCCCTGGGCCACCCTGCAGCCCAGGGCCCAGACTCAGTCTCACCCTGGTCCCTTGCGTACACACCTTGTTGTCCTCACCCCAGGATAGAGATTAAAACAGAAGCCCTTCCTGATCTGGCTGGAGACGGGCAGCCCCTGTGGGAACAGCACGCTTGGCACTGGGGAGGAGCATCCCTCCGGAACCACAGCCTGCTGTTTCCGGAAGGGAGGCCTCCTCACTGGGGACATCCTCGAAAGGGCATTTGAGTGGGGCAGACAGACTTGCTGCTCACTTTAGGGAGTTGAGGGGATGTTTTGAGCCACAGCAGGTGCACAGAGAAGGTGAGGCCCAGCCCCCTTTGTCACTGATAATGCAGAGAAACTCACACTCTCCCGCCTGGCTTCAAGCCCTTAAGCCTTTTCCTGTCCCTTACCTGGCATGCCCCTCACCATGGCCCCCGGAGGACAGGGATCTTCTCTGCATTTTACAGATGAGGAGGCTGAGGCTCAAAGACATCACACAGGTTGCCCAAGTATGGCAGACGCTGTGGGTGCCGCCCACCTTCCCAGGCACTCAGTTCCCGAGCGCACCAGCGGCTTCTCCCTGCAAGCAGCTGCAGTGAGCCCATGGGCTTTTTGTGGCTGTAGGAACATGCTTAGGCCTAGCTGGAAGCACTCCTCAATTGATGATGGCTGGGAGTTGGGGGATAAATGTCCCAGCTTCTCACCATTAGGGTGAGTGGGACAACTCTGAGGTGTGTCCATCTGCCCATGGTCCCCATTGCAGTGGCCTGCGCAGCATACTCTTTTAGCCGCCTTCCCTCCCTGCATCACCTCCTCACTGCCTACTAGTGCTTCCTGAGGTCTCCCCCCAGACGCGCTCTTGCTCTCAGATCCCAGTCTCAGAGTCTGCTTTAGGCTGGAGGGAAGCTGATGGAACCCAGAAATGTGAGCGAGTGGCTCCTGATCAGCACTGATGATGCACCTGCCTCGGCGCACTCTCTGGGGGAGCCCATTAAAGAGCAACTGAAAGAAAGGATTACGGAGGGTGGGCGGGGCCCTGGGCACTCCCAGCGCCTGGGCTGGGCCTGGCTGAAGCCTGGGCATCCCGAGCCCTCCCTGGATGCAGCCTCACTGGGTGCTGCTGGGCTGTAAAGGGTGGCTTTGAGGGGACAGTGGTAGATGGCAGCTGCGTGCTTGTCTGTGCTGGGATGCCACTAACACGGAGGAGCCTTAGTCAGTGAGTGCCCAGCCCCGCAGGCACCGCACTCACACACACACACACACACACACACACACACACACGTGCTCCTGGGCTCGTGTCTGTGCACACGCGCTTCCGTGCACTCACACTAAGACACATGCACCGCAAAGACATCCACGTCCCAATGCCCAGAACCCATGAAGACACCACCTCCCGGGGCGGAGGGAGCTTCGCAGCTGCAATTTAGTTGAGCATCTTGAGATGGAGGATTATCCTGGATACTCCAAGCAGCTTAATGTGGTTGCGAGGGTCCTTAAAAAGGAAAGAGGGGGGCGGGAGAGAGAGGTGATGTCAGGGCTGTGAAGACGGCCGAAGAGGCCACGAGCCAAGGAGAGCAAGTGGCCCTAGAAGCCGGAACAGGCAAAGAACCAGATTCCCCTCCGGAGTGTCCGGAAGGACACTGCCCTGCCGACCCAGCTTGGACTTCTAACCTCCAGATTGCAAAATAACAAATCTGTTGGTGTTTTAAGCCACTGAGGTTTTTTAAGCCATTGAAGGTTTTCATGCGCTCCTGTGTATGCAGCACCCGGATCAAGACGCGTCGCTAGCACCCCGAACATCAGTCGCTCACACGCCAACTTCCTGACCTTTGTCCCATCCCCATACCACTACATGCCACCTTCAAGACTTTTCCTGCAATTATTTGCTTACCTTAAAAAATATTTACACCTTTCTTTAGCTGTATTTATTTGAAAGGAAATTCCTATCACTTTGTTGAAAGTTGAAAACCATTATTATAAACCATTATTTATGGCAAGTATTCTATCGGAAGGCTTATATAAAAATAACTACAATGAAAACAACTGTTCCTAGGTCCCAGCTAGACACTCCAACCTACCGGAGCCTCTGAGTTCAAGGGCTGCTCTGTCTTTATTAAAAAGGGGAATTAGCTGGGGAAGTTTGAGGCATTAAAGACTAATGAGCATGAAGCCCAGGGTTTCACTTTCATCCAATCATAAGGATTAAAAAAGAAATTAAAAAGAAATAACTTTAGGTAATGTAATTTAATGCCAAGTCTGTACCCCCCTGCACTTATGTCCCAGGCCACCAGCATTTATCCCACTCCTCCTGAAAGAGTGGGGGCTTGGAGTCCTCTTAGAATGACCTGCAGCTCATTAGCTGTGCAAGCCCAGGTGGGTGACTTAACCTCTCTGAGCCACATTTCTTCAAATGCAAAGGAGGCAAATAGAGTCAATTCTTGTTATTTACAGTAGTTATGTTCTTTTATAAAGTCACCAAGAACACAGAATTAGCAAATACTGAACCTTTGCTCCTAGGGGAACAGAGGGCTTTCGGCGAGGCCTCGGGTGCATTTTCATCAACCAATCGATACATAACCTTGCGTCATGTGTGCTTCTGTTTAAAGACACTTTATTTATTATATTGTCCATTCATTAACAATGAACCCATGCCCAGCACAAAAACTGTGAGAAGTATGACACTACATAGACCATGAAAAGGGCACTTGTTTGCAGTGTGACAGCTAAAACAAAAAGGCAAAGTGTTGCCTTGCTCGACTTCAGCCGAGCTCACGTGTGTCGGATGATTTGAGTTTTTCTCCACTCTGTGCACGTCCACAAATGATCCCAGAGGCATCGTGAGTGATGATTGGTGGATTTAAAAAACATGTTGTGAGTCGGTGAATTTGCAAGTAAGGAATCAGTGAATAATGAGGGTCTAAAAGCTAGGACAATGCTCAGGGTTGTCGCAAGGTTAAAGTGATCACCATTGCCCTTAGCGCATCTTGTCCCATAGGACAGCCTGCATCGATGCAGTCGTGACTGCTGTCGTTTTGCTCCTTGCAGGTTCAGTGACTTCAGGCCAGTCAAGCTCTCAGGGCGTTGAGGCACCTGCCTTTGAAACAGGGTACTCTGGGGCCGAGTGACAGGACATACGAGCAAAGGCCCAGTGCCATGCTGATGCTCAGAGCCTTTGTTAAATCTGAGCTGAATTCCCTGCAGCGCCTTCGGGTCAGTTCTAAGGAGCCTGTGGATGTGGTCTCTCCTGTGCTGGGGGTGGTGGCAGATGCCCAGGTGGGGGATGCAGGGGGGCGACACACTGAGAGCGAGGACCTCCTTAAACCTTGCGCTCCCGGCTGCTGTCCCCTCAGCCTAGTCTCTGCCCTGGCACCTGCCGTGAGGGGTTGTCTGGAAGGCAGGCTGAGGCCAGGCAAGGGAGCAGAGCTGGGTGCAGGAGTCGGGTTTTCTGCTGGGGTGGAAGGAGCCGTGGAGTCTGCGGAGCAGGAGTGACCAGGATGGAGTGGGTTTCCAGGGGCAGCTCTGGAGGAGCTTGGAGGACCCGGGCTAGAGACAAGGCCGGAGGAGCCTGCAAGTGGGGAAGGCGGAGAGAAGCAGCTGTCCAGGTCTCCTGGGTCTCCCGGTCTTGTGAAGCTTCCTGTTTCTCCCCGTGTGGTGGCTGCGGTTAACCCTGAGGAGCAAGAGCGCTGGGGGCTGCTCCTCTCCCTGGGGCTTTATCTGCCAAAGCCACCAAGCGTGCAGGGCTCCCCAGTGCTCAGCCACCACCCCTCTGCTCACCACATTTTTCATCAAGAAAAATGGTCGCCAAAGACTGGCCGTGGGTAGTGTCACCAGCGTTTGTGTGGAAGATTGGCAAGCCAGATGCAAGTGTGCCGGTGCCTTCCTCCTCAGTCTCCCTTGGCTGGGCAGCGTGCTACCCTGCACATATGCGTGTGTGCATGACACCCCCAGGGGCACACGCGTGTCCACAGACAAACACGCGTGTGCACACCTTTATCAACACTGTCAGATGGATGCATAGTGCTTAACTCACACAACCATGCGGTGCACTGCACACACAGGCACACATGTGACACAGCACGGCCCAGGGCTGGGTGCAAGGACTCGGGAGTCAGGTGGACCAGGTTTGCAGCCCAGCTCTGCAATTGACCAGGCAAGTTACCCATCCTTCCCGAGCCTCAGTTATCTCATCTGCTGTTGGGGGGTTGAATGAGCTCCTGCCGCATAGTGCTTAGGACGGGGCACATGACAGCTCTCCTTCAGGGTTCGCTATTTCTGTTTCTCATCACTGACAGGAAGGGTGCATGTCACCCCTCCAGAGGCCTCCTCCCCTCCAACTCTTCCAGCTCTAACTCCCAACCCTTTCCTAACCCCCAGGGGTGAGGGCCTTCAGGTCATCTGAGCAGTGTTGACTGCTTGCTTGGAAGTCATGCACAGCGGGCTGCTCATGTCTCACTTTGCCAGTGGCATAGCTGTCATTTCAGGGGTTCCACAGGGGGAAGGGAGGACTGGGGGCTGGTGGAGGGGAGCAGACAGCTAGAGCCCAAGCAAAGGGCAGAGCTGGGACTGCCTGCAGGCCAGGCAAAGGGCCTGGGGGTCTGGGTGAGCCCTTCTGGGTTCTGTGGGTGTTGGGTGGGATCCATTGCTCTGGGGGTACAACGGAGGCACTGGAGGCCAGGGGAGCTTTGATGGCCTTCTGTGTGTACCCCATGTCTGTGCAGCTGCCCCTGATGTTAAAATATTTATATTTATATTTACTTACATGCAGAGAGAGACAGAGACAGAGGGGAAGGAGGCAGGTGACCACTCTGTGCCGGGCACTGTACCAGGCGCATAGCACCATCCCATTTAATTGTTTCAACCATCCCGTGAGATAAGTATTCTTATTCTCATTTTTCAGATGGAGAAATCAAGGCTCAGCGAGCGATGCCACATACTCAAGGTCACAGAGCTGCCACAATGTGGTAAACCACTCCAGGCCGGCCCTCACCTGGCCAGCGGACCTGCTGTCTGAAACTCTGCCTAGGAGCCGCCCAGAGAGATGTCGTGGGGCCTGTGAAATAGGCTCCTGGGCTTTACTCACGAGCACACGTCATGCTTGCAACAACTCTGTAGGAGCATCAACCTCACCCTTCCCACCCTTCTGAGTCCTGCTTTTTCTATCTCAGAACTTCCTCTCTCAGCTCACCCATAGTGCTAACCGGCAGTCAGGAGTCCTAGGGCTACTAGTGCCTGTTTCCCTAGCTGGAAAATTGAGAGAAAACTAAGTGCTCAGGGCTGAGGGTCCCTCTCAGGGTAAAGAAACTTAAAGTCACAGAACACTCTGACATCTGACAAACTTAATTCCATAGTACAAAAAAGAGCAAATTTATGGAAGAAAATATGACTATATATCATGTGTGCGGGGTAGCGTATTTTTTTTCCAAAAAAAAATACACATACAATTTAAGATCAAGAAAATGCTTCCTTTTAACTTTTATTTTTTTCTCTATCTACGGGGGGAATCTCACTCTACGACGATCCAGGCAGGACGTCCAGGCAGGACGCCCAGGCCCAGCGCGTTCCACAGGCGCCCAGTGTGGGGGGCCCTGGGCTGGAGACAGGAGACGGGGTTCCAGCCCCTGCTGGCCTGCTGCCTCGCTGTGTGCCTATGGACAAGTCACTCACCTGCTCTGAGCTTCCGTCTCTCCCCAGACACGGGGAGTGGGTGGGAGTGGACTAGAGACCAGGGTGGACTTGATTCTTGCCCCTCAGGGTCACAGCCAGAATCCCCAGGGGCCAGGGTCAGGTGCGGAGTCACCCTTCCCCCTTCCCCATCTGTGCCCCCACCCCGCCCACTGGAAACCATCAAAGACAGCTCTTGGGCCAAGGAAATGCTGCTCCCTCCCTCACCAGAGACCCCCAGCTCCCTCCGGCTCCCCAGTCTCAGGCCTCAAGCCCCCAAATGAACTTCTGAGGGGGATCCAGGCTATTAAAGTAATTTACATGGTAATTAACAAGGTTCCATTAGCTGGTTCCAAGAACGCTGCCTCCATTTCCCTTTAGGGGTCCGCGTCCCGGGCTGGGACTGGGGTTTGGCTGCAGAGCGGTGGGAAGAGGAATCTTCTGCGCTCACGGGGCGGCAGCTCCACACCCAGGGAGGAGGAACCGTGACTGCAGAGGGCCCAGCTGGCTGGGTAATGAGGTCTGGGGCGGAGAGGCGCCGCGTGACGCTCAGGGCCTGAAACCAGGAGAAGAAAGGCCAGTGCCATTCTCACAGCCATGAGTCTGGTCTGCAGCCTGGGGCCTGGCGCCTGTAAAAGGTCCTCGGTCAAGGCGACACAAAATTCCTCATGCCCTTCTGGACCCCCTAGTGATGAATAATATGTGTGACCATAAAAAGGTACAAGGGAAGTTTTCACCTTTGAGCCTCTCAGCAGCCCTGTGAGGAGGTCCTGTCTTCTCCACTGTGGGGATGGGGAAACCGAGGCTCGGAGAGCTGAGGTGACTTTCCCAGAGTTACACTGCCCAGAGGGAGCAGAGAACTAGATCCTCAGTCCCCAGACACAGCTCAGCATCTCCCCACTTGGCCAGGGGTTTCTAAACAGCTCCGTGGGATCCCGGGGGAATCTCAGAGTGGTTTGGAAAAGGGGTTGTTGAGAAGACTGGCAACCGCTCACCATGGATCCCCCACTTTGGCCAGGGCACTGGCTCACTTATTTACGTGCTGGTCTGCCAAGAAGAATTCTGTTTGAATCTCATTACCTAGAAAAACACTTAACCAGTGGTTTTAACCACTGCAGTCCTACAAAACTGTCCTGAGAGGGGACCTGTCCCGACTTCATCGCACATCCCCATTTGGGAATGGAGCCCCTGGAACTGTGCAATGCAGCAGCACTGACTCTCCCAGAGTCTAGCCTGGTGTCCCAGGTTCCCCCAGGCCCCCGCAGGCTCCTGCAGGTTGAGCCGAGGACCTCTTCTCTCCCACCAGCCCTGGCTGTGCGGGTGCCCTCCCGCTTGCTGCTCCTTGGGGAGGCAAGAGCAGGGAAATCACAATGATGCTGGTGTCTCAACAAATGTTGCATTATTTTGCTACACGTACTCATCGAGCAAACATTTCTAGAGAGCTGCTATCTGAGGCTAAAAAGATGAATGAGCCCGAGTCCTGCTCTCAAAGAGCTTTTGGTCATCAACAATGGTCCCCCGTAGACCACGTCCTGGATGCAAGCTGGGGGATGTTCCCTTGCCTGTGGAGGGGCAGGAGGAGGTGGGTAAGTCCTGGCGGGGACAGCAGGGAGATGTCAGGACAGACCGCACAGCGTTGGAAAAGTCCGAGCTATTTTGAAGATGGTGTTTGAAGGTGTTTGTGAGGGGAGGGGAGGGAGCACACCCCAGCTGGAGAAATTGGCAGGTGCAGGGCTCACGGCAGGAGAGCAGAGGGCAGCTGGAGTGGCAGGAGTGGGCCAAGTCAGGTAGGCAGTGGTCAAGACAAGGGGCCAGGTGAGGGCACTGTAGCCCCAGGCCCTGCTGGCTTCCCTACCATGGGGTCCTCTCCTCGGGCCACCGCAGGGGCCAGTTACACTGTGGGTAGGGATCCACAGGGGACTCAGCCCAGAGCACCCCACATCGGTGCTCCCCCTCTGTGCTTTCCTGTGTCCTGAGCACCTGCCCTGAGCCTCGCTCCTGGGTGGAGACAGCGGCAGCGGGGCTCGTTGGCTGCTTTCCCTGAGGCCCGGGGACAGGGTGGGAGGGTTGCAATTAGGGAGTTAGCAATTCTCCTTTCTGGACCTTAGTCGCTCCTTCTGGAAAGTAGTGGGGTAGTACCTGGTGATGGCTGAAGCCGCTTGCAGACTGGATCCCTCATTCGCAGACAAGGAAGTGATTTAGTGTGGCTCCTCACCCCTAAAGGCAGAGCTGAAACAAGGATTGAGTGTAAGGAGTTCATCTGGGAGCTGATCCCAGGAAGCGCTGTGGGGATGTGAGAGAAGTATGGCAAGAAGAGGACACAGGTGCTGTATGAGCAGGTGCCACCACCAGCAGCTGGGCCTTGTGCCACACACACCTTCAGAGTCATCCTGTTCAGGGGAGAAGTCGAGTCTTCAGCCGCCAACTCCTGTCTGTTTTTTATTGAGGGCTGCCTCAGGGGGCATGAATTCCCCAGCATTTCTGGCCAGCCCCGCCTGGGGTCAGCGTCCTCCTGCAGCCAGGGAAGGTGTCCAGGCAGAGTGGCAGGGGCTTGCCGAGAGAAGCCATAGGCGTGAAGGCGGCAGCGCGTCGGGAACAGCACTTCCGAAGGGAGGTGACCCTGCACAGTGTAGTCCTCAGACACCGAGACCTGAAGGGGCTGAAGTGGCTTTTCCTGGGTCACTCTGCCAGTTAGCAACAAGCCGAACCGAGAAGCCAAGTCTCTTGACTCGCCAGCCAGGGCCCTCTCTGCTGCATGTTGTCAGGGCTCAGGGTCATCCTGGCCCCAACCCCTTATGTGGGTTTGTAAGATAGGGATCCCTTGCAAAAAACACCAAATGGTTCCCGTCTCTGGGACTTGGAACCCTTCACGGCTAAAATATCTCAGCATCTACACCCAGGCAGCCCAGCCTTTGGCCCGGTGCCCAGTGCATAGTAGGTCCTCAGCACACAGGGAGAACTGATGTCCTGGCCATTTGCTGCTTGTCATGGGGCAATTCCTACACTTTCTTGGCTCTGTTTCCTCCTCTGAAAAATGGGCATATAGTGTTACTCCGCCAGCTTCCTCGGGTTGTTGCATCAGATATTTGGCATGATGCACGCATGACACTTAGTGTGTGTGCAGCAAATGCTTGCACCTATGAAGAGCGTTGGGGAAAGTGCACAGGGCTGTCACTCTGGGGGGGGGGGTCACTGTGGTTAGCCAGCAAGAGTGCATCATGAGTCAAAGGATCCACCTCTCCCCCCACCCCGTCCCCCGTCATTCCCCTCCCCCACGCCCACATTCCCGCGTCCCTGAAGTGCATGAGTCAGGTTTTCCGCCTCCTGCAATTTCAGAGCTCCCTGCCAGCCAAGCTGTTTTGCAGACCCAAGTTGATAATGACAAATTCTTGCCTCCTGGCCCTCCACGGGCGAAACCGCGGAAAGTATTTGAAACACGCAGCCTGGGAATGTGCAGGCTTCCCTTCGCCGGCTTGGCAGGGGCCAGCGAGTTCTCAGCCAGCGCTTTGACTGAGACTTCTGCGGCTCAGGTTCCCAGTGAGCTCATCAGCCCTGTCCTCCCACAGTGTTTATACCTTTTTTTCCTTCAGAAAATTAACCCTACGACGGGTTCTGAATCACACAATCCCTGGAAGCACAGCTCTCTTGTTAGAGGAGAGGCTTCGGCCGCGCCTCAGGAGGAGGGCTGGCGTGGCCTCCGTGGGTCTGCTGCCCAGCAGGGGCCCAGGCGGCCTCAATCAGAGGTCCTCTGCTGAAAGGGACACCTGGAGCTTGTCCCATCCATCTTTAGCCTCCAGAAAGATCTGGTTAACCCGTTCCAGGTCTCTGCAACTTTGTTTTTAAAATACCCTCCATGGGAAGGGAGCGAGGGTGGAAAGACCCAGATCCTGCACCTAGATGCCAATGTCACTCCTGCTCCCACCCGCCTCCTCATCTGTAAGTGGCAGTTCCAGTCCCCACCTCCAGGCCATTGTGTGGCCTAAGTGGCACCATAGGAAATCACCTAGTGCAATTCCTGAAGACAGTCGGTGCACACAAGTTTTCTCTCTTACTTCCTGGTCACCAATCCTGCTCTCTCGTCTCCAGGTTGCTCTGGGAATGAACGCACGAAGGTCTTCCTTACATGCCTAAAACCCCTGCTTTGAGGCTCCCCTACTCCTCTCCTCAAGTCGCTAGTCCAGGGCAGGCACGAATCGCCACTGAGCATCAGTTCTCTGCAGAGAGCAGAGCTAGGCATCACGGAAGCTCCCTGGCGGGCCAGCCGTAGCACCTGCTGCAAGGGGCTTTTGGTCGTGAGTGGGCGGGCACCCCGGGAGGCACGGCGTGAACACCACGTCTAGGGGGATACTCAGTGTCATTCGGCCCACGCACTGACACATCGTCCTTCGTTTCTATAACAGGCATGTACTGCAGGAGGAGGCCCAGCCACCCCTCTGCCCTAGTGGTGGGTCTGGGGGCTTCTGAAGCAAGCCCTTTTCATTTTGCATCCTTGGTTCTATTTGCTGTGATGTGACTCGTGAAAGTGCTTTGGGAATTAAAGGATATGATCTTCCTTTTGCCTAGAATACCCTCCCCACCTCACCTCATCCACCTGGAGAATGCAGGCCCCGCCCAGAGAAGGTGGGCGATGGGGGATCGGGGTGACCTGAGTTCTCCAGAGGAGGAGTGAGGGGAGCAGGACGGGGCAGTAGAGATGTGGTCTCGGCTGAGGTCCAGCTCGGCCTGACCCCACAGCGACACTGGGGTGGGAACTGCCCCTCAGAGCTCGGCCCCCCACCCTTTGATCAAGCGGGCCAGCCTCTGTACCCCCGTGTCACTGAGTCTGATATCACAGGGGGCTGGCAGGGGTCAATTTTGAGGTGAGGCGGCTTCTCTTTGGCCAAAAACAATTTTCTGCAGAAAAGGGCAGCTGTGAGCTTTGGCAACCGTGCGCCAGCCATGTGCAAGGGCCGGGGGTTCACAACAGCATCCACTATAGCGGTGGGGGCAGGGTAAGATCAGGAAGGAGCATCAGGACCTCCACTGAATCTTTTCCAAGCTTCGTACAATGTCCTGTGAGTTTGTCCCACCTTTCTGTCTGTCCTTTGCTGCAGGGAACACAGCAGAAGCTGCACACTGTGGGTGGGGCCTGAGCAGGCTTTGGGGAAGGGCACAGGTCCTAGAGGGGTGACAAGGAGAGGCCGCGGCCTGGATCTTCAGCACGCAGCACCCACTGCGCCCTGCCGTCCCTCACCCACCTGGTGACCCTGACCTCCCCGCCCCACCCAGGCCTGGGGAGTCTCTCTCTCTGTCTCAGTCCACTCAGGCTGCTGTGACAAGGGACCATGCACTGCGTGGCTCATGAACAACAGGAGTTTCTTTCACAGTTCTGGAGGCTGGAAGTCCAAGATCAACGTGTCTGGTGAGGAGGCCCTCACAGACGCCCGACCTCTCGCTCTAACCTCAGTGGCAGAAAGGTGAGAGGTCTCTCTTGGGCCTGTTTTTTAAGCGCTCTCACTAATCCTATTCACCAGGGCCCCACCCTCATGACCTAATCACCCCCAAAGGCCTGCCTTGTAATGCCTCACCTGGAGAGTTAGGATTTCAACATATGAATCTGGGGGGAACGTAGACACTCAGACCACAGCATCCTCTTCTGAGCACCTTCCGTACTTGGGACACACAGAAGGACCGGGCTGCGAGGTCTTGCTCTGTCTCCCCAAGCTGACTGTGGACTCTTAATAATAGCAAGAGCTCCAATCCATGTTAGGTTTTCCAAGTACGTAGCTCAGTGCCTTGGCCTGTAATGGGTGTCCAATGTATACAGTTGAGTCGATAAAATAATAGATCCCTTGCTGTTTCTACGAAGTGGGGGAAAGGGCCAGCCTCCTCCCTGGCATCACCCATTTGCCAAGGGCTGCACTCACATTCATGGGGGGCTTGGGCTGTCCTTTCCCTTCCTCCGCCAACATCCCTAGCCCCAGCCAGGGCTGAAGCCTCCCCTGGCCCCTGCAATCCTACATGGCAGCCTCGGGCTAGGGTGGCCTGTGGGACCAAGCAGGACAAAGGCTCCCACTGGTGCACTGACTCCTCGGCCTTAATTTATATGAAATGTGACTACATCACTCAAAGCCTAGCGCCTGGCCTTGGTCGGTGCAGGTAATGATGATATAGGCTCATTTATGCAAGATTATCCTTTTATCACATTTCCAGACTCATTTATGAGGCTCATGTTTCCCCCCGAGGGCGTCATCAGGCAAGTTAAGTTGTACTATTTCCCTCCCGCAGCGAACTGGCGGGAGCCTCCCTCGTTGACGGATGAGGCCCGCTGCCTTTGCCAAATAGGGTCGGCGTGATGGATCTTTTACTTGTGAATATTATAGCTGGAAATTAGCATGTTTATTGAGGTAGAATGTGTTTGTTTACATTCCACTACCCATGGCATTACCTCTTATGACCTGACTTATTTAGTTGAGGATAAGCACAAATGATCCACATTTTGGCACCCACAAAAAATTAATGAACTCCCAGATATAGAATCCAGCCTTAAGTAAACACACCAGCGAGGTGAGTGGGTGTAGGGGGCTGGGAAGGGCTCTGGGGGTCCGGATGCCGAGGGTGGGAGACCTCCTGGTACTCTGTTCCCACCTGGCAGGGGCATGGGGTCAGGGATGCAGGGAGGGTGGGGCCGAGTGATCCGCATCTCCCTGCAGTGCCCCGACCCGTGGTGCGGAGGTGGCTCTGGCTGGCAGAGGAGGGTGAGGACCGGGACTACCTCTGTGCCTTTGATGGGGTGTGAGAAGCTTGGTCCGGGTCACAGAGCCAGGGTGGGGAGGGAGGACGCTTAGGCCAAGATGAAGAAGACACAGGTGAGTCATGGTGGCACTGCAGAGGCCAAGCCACCACCCAAGCCAGCTCTGCGCCTAACCCTTTCATCTGAGGCAGCTTTGAAACCTGGCTTTTCTCTCCGCCCTCCATTTCCTGGGAGGCAGCATGATCTGCGGTGGAAACACTCACCGATGCAACATTTTCTTGTTTTAGAAGAAGAAACTGAAGTTCAGAGAGGTGGGGGGATTTGGCCAAGCTCTTGGAGGCAGAGGCAAACCTCAGGCCTGGCTCCTGAAGGCCCTGCTGCCTTCCTGGCGGCTTTAAGCCTGAGGCCTATCTTATAAGGAGGTGCAGGGGGAAGGCCCTTGAGGATGCTGCTTCAGGGACTCAGAAAAGCCTCGTTCCCCGTGTCAGGCCAGCAGACGCCTTTTAAGGTGATTAACTACGAATGTATTTTGTTACAGACGAGGAAACCAAGGTCCAGAGAGATTTAGAGATTTAACCAAGGTCATGCAATGGGGCAGAAGGGACAGAGCAAGGATTAAAGCCAGACACTTCAGTATCACATACTTGCATTTCCATGGCACCAGGACTCTCATAAATAAACCTCCTCCCCGTCTGCCTGCCCCTGCCGTGGGCAGTCAGGGCATGGCCTGTGCAGGCGCTGGACAGGTGGGTAGATGGGGGCCTGAGCTCTGTGTGAGGGGCCAGGAACGTGTGGTCTTGGCTCTCAGTGAGGACCCTGAACTGGGGAGCAGATCAGGGCTGGGGACAGGCAGGTGTTGGGTAACATTGCTACAGGCTGAGGGCTCCCTCTTGGTGCAGAAAGGAGATGGACCAGCTCAGAGATGAAGCTTTTAATTCCCTGTTGGAGCAGGGAAGACTGCTATCCTCATGGATAGCACTTGCTAAGGCTTAACAACAAAGCTCACAAAGCTAAACCTTAACAACAACGAAACACAAAACAAAGCACAAAAGATGAGGCCTTTTTCTCATGTTCAGTGATAGGTAGCCAGGGCTGGGCAACAGCTCCAAGGCATCGTCAAAGTCATGAGTGTCTCCTGTCAGTCCTCTCTGCCAAGTAGCACTGCTTCCACCCTCAGGGTCACCGCGTGATCACAAGATGGTGACTGGAGCACCAGCCATCAGGGCCACATTCCAGATGGGAGAAAGGGAAAGGGGGAGGGGTGCCTACCAGCCACGTTAGCCCCCTGTCCAAAGAGAATTCTTGGGGACCTCACCCAGGAAGGGAATGACTTTGGCTTTCGTCTCATTGACCAGAATTGGTCACAGGGCCAGGCCTCTCTATAAGGCAGGTGGGGAATGTAGGTTTTGCATTAACAGCTGGTACATTGCTGCGCCCATTGGGATGTGCTAAAAGGAAGAAGGGGTGAGTAGGTATGGGGTGAGCAAACCACAGTCTCTGCCTCCTTCCCTTAATTTGCCCGGTGAATAAACCAAGGTTCAAAGGAGGAAGCCATTTGTGCAAGATGGCACGAGGAGTTAAGGGCTACCAGAGCCCAGACCCCAAAGTTTCTGACTCTAAGACTGATGTTTCTTCCGCTGTAAATACCGCTTCACTCTGTAGCCACACACCTGCCCCAAATAATCACATTATTACTATTATTAAGCACTGACCGTATGCCAGGTACTGTGATAATGGCTTGTTTCATTTAATCTCACAGCACCATTTGCAGTAGATGTTACTTATCATTCCCATTTAACGAGGAAGAAACTGAGGCTTGCTAACTTAGGTGAATTCTCCAGGTCACGGAGCCAGTAAAGGCTGAAGTGAGCTTCAAACCCAGGTTCCCAGCCTGGGCTGTGAGCAGTTTAACGCCTGTGATGACAATGACCCAGGGACGTCCCCAAGGAGCTGCTGAGTCGAGGCGGGCCCCTCTCAGCGCCCCTGTACTGTCAACAATGGCTTTGGTCCCGCCCGGCAGCCAGGCAGCCAGCCCAGCACCGAGGCGGGGGCTCCCGGCTCCCACCCACCTGGCCAGCCTCCCTCTCCCGGCTGCTCATTCCAGCCAATTACTCCTAATGGAGTGATATGAAATGTAACTAACTTGGGGAGATATCTGTATACTTTAATTAAATCAGTTTGCAATTAGCCATCTGAGTAATGAGGCTAAGGTGTTTTATCTCCCCGTGAGCCGGCGGGCCAGGGGAGCTGAAGGCAGAGGGATTTTGTGTGACTAGCGCGGTGCTGGGGCCTGAGCTCCTCGGGGATAGGGAGGCAGGTGCTGGAAGCCCCGGGAGAGGGTTTAGCCCAAATTTACTATGATTAAATAAACACAGCATCTTAGAGGGGAGCTACTAATTTGTGGGACTAAATTTTTAATGGCTACAGCATGTTTGCTTATTAAAGAAATAGCAGGGCTTTTAATCCAAACACCTCATGGCCAAGGGCTAAAACTTACACACGTCCACCGTGTGACCCCAAAGTCCCCAGACATGGCAAGTGCCTGGCCCGGCAGGTTGGCCCGTGTCCAGCTCGGGGTTTTTCCTAGAGACCCGCAGCAGGAGGGCCGGGACTAGGATAAGGTGGGTGAGGCTTTTTGGTTGGGGGAAAAATGTAATGAGGCACCAAATACTCAGCAACCAAGTAATATTTTAACATGATATGGGTTTTTTTTAAATGGATGATAAACAAAATTTCAGAATCTTAAATAAAGACAGGGCCAGCAACAGTGCCAGTCCTCGCCATATGGGAATCTGAGGCAAAAGGAAACATTGGTAAGTAATATCGATCTTGTCTTGATTTACAGTTTTGATATTTTGTTCATCATGATTTTTTTTTGTTAATTTTGATTTTTTTAAAATATTGCATTAAAACATTATGTATGTTGATTATTGAGCTTCAGTTGTGTTTCCGTGGACAAGTGTCTCACTCACTTGGCCCTTGCCCCAAGCCTGCCAGCTGGGTTGTCCCTCAGAGTTCGTGTCTCCTGTGGTGAGATGTCCATCCCATGTGCCCCTGCGGGCCCCCGCTGGGTTATCAGGCGCTCTAAGTGGCAGACTTCGTGGTGGCTGAGCTGGGGTGGCACTTGGAGCCCTAGACCTTCGAAGCGGAGGGCAGTCTCAGGATGGCTCCAGCACTTCCCAGACACTAGAAGCGGCTGGCCTGAGAGCACACGGTGGGTTTGTGGCAGAGCTAGAGCTGGTTCCCTACAGGCTACTTCTCACTGGAGGAGAGACCGGCCTTCCTGGTGACCCAGGGTGAAGGCCACCACAGAGACACCCCCCACACTGCAAGGCCCTAATAAAATGACCCCAGGTGGAGAGCGGTGTTGGGCTGACCCGGCACCCAGCAAAGCCGTCTTTTCCTTTCCAGTGACTGGTGCAGACATGGCCAGGTGACCTGGTTCTGGCCATGAAAACACGAGCAGCAGCTATTGGGTGTGGCCCACAGGGCTGGACGCAGCCGAGGTGCCTTCGGCCCTTTGCACGCTGCCTGCGTCATCCGGGTCTGTGCTCCCCGACACGCCCTTGGAGAAGCTTCCTGCCACCTTGTCTCAAACAGCACCCCACGGCTCTCCGTTCCTTCTCCCTGCTTTATTTTCCATGGCCCTTATCTGGCACTCCTGCCACAACGCTCCGTATTTAAGTGTTTGCTGTTTGCCTGCTCCGAGGACTGGCTTCGTGTGACCAGGGTTCTTCTGCCGCGTTTCAGGCTGTACCCCTGGGCCTAGAAGAGTGGCTGGCGCACAGCAGGCCTCAGTAAACATTTCCTGAATGAATGGACCTACTCTGGGCCACTTGGTCCCTGAGCCTTGCTCCTGCCTCTGACGTCTGCCAGCTGTCTGTGGTGGCAAGTTAGCTTTGTCCCTGCAGTTAGGATTTCTGCCTCCTCTGGCACAAGCTCTCGGCATGTAATTGTGAATTCTCTGGCCCCTCTGCTCCTCTGTACGCCTCGGGTCCCGGCCCATGTGCTCGGGCGCTGCCGGCTCCGTCCCACCCGACACCTAGCCCCGCCGCATGCCTGGTTGTGTCTGGGCACCCTCGGCCTGGGACTTCCTTCCTACCCATCCTCTTCATCCTTATCCTCAGTGGCACTGCCCTGGTGGGATCCCAGGCAGTGACGACACTGTGTGAGGACTTCCCTGCTCCGCCGCCGGCAATACATCAAAAGCCATTACCTCCCGGTTCTGGTTTCCAAAATGGAGCCTGCCTCTAAGAAAAGAAAACGAATGGCTTTGGTGTGCCAGCCCCGTTAACCGGCTACCCGAACTAATCAACAGCAGGAATTCAGGGAAATTGCTGGAGCAAATAGAGAAGCCAGATTATTTGGGTTTCTTGATTGAGATTGGAAGAATAATTATTTGAGGGTTCCATTTGTCAAGCTCTGTTTACTAACCCCAGGTCCTTTTTTGATATTTCTGCCACAGTCGTTGGGGGTGTGGCCAGCCTACAATAAATAGTTTTGACATTATTGCTCGTAGGGGCCCCAGGACTCATCTAACCCAATCTTTCAGTTGTATAGATGGAGAGAATGAGGGACAGGAGATGCTGCAAGGCCCCCAGGGATTAGCGACTCCAAGCCAGGGTGCTTCTGATGGCGAGAGGTTCACAGAGCCTCAGAGGGTGTCCTTCTGGAATATGCCATCGGTGCACCCTGAAGGAGACCCGAGGCTCCTCACCAGGTAAGGAAACACTCAGACAGTTACAATGGGAGGTGCAGCGTGTCATTTTCTCCAAGTACCTGAGTCTTCCTGGGAAGGTTAACAATAGCTGCCATGTAGGTGCACCTTCTGCGAAGGATGCCCACATTTACCTCGCAGTGTCTGAGAATGCCCTGGAGCTGGAGCATCACAGAGATTACCGAGTGTGAGGGAGAGTCTGGAGAACCTTCCATGAGACCCTGGGAGGGGACAGGAAGTGCCCAGTTCTTAAGGAGCCCAGGTTACAGTTGGGGTCTCCTGAGTCCCCAGTGAGGGTGCTGGCGTCACACCACACTGCCCCGTCCAGCTCGCAGCATGGAGGGCAGACCCAGACGGCTGCACCACAGATGTCCCCTAGTCCTCCAGGCGACCTGGGGAACAGGGTGAGAACAGACGGGCAGTGTGCTGGGGAACCCGAGGAGGCAGGGAGCAGGGGTGTGGCCAGGGAGGTTTCCCGATGGGAGAGGGGGCTCCGCACCTGAGAAAGGAGGAGAAGTCATGGGCTGCCGGGTGTTTGTCATCAGCAGCACTGAGCCAGGAACCAGGGGGTGTGAGAGGGGTTCAGAGGAAATGCATTCTACACGTTTTTTTGAGCCCCTATTATGTGTCGGGTTCCCACAGATGCCATTTATTTTAATCCTCACAACCATCTTCTGAAGGAGGCAGTAGCTTTATTTTTATGTGGCAGTTAAGGGGAGAGGTCCAGAAAAGTTAAGTAATTTGCCCAGCTTCACACAGGAAGTGGCAGAGAAAGGATTTGAACTCAGGAGTGGATGTCTCCTTCCACTGTAAGATGTGCCAATTGCTCACATGGGTTCCCAGGAGTAGGCTCTCACGGCGAGGTTCGTGGGTGGGCCCATCAGAAAGGGGGTTCAGGGACCACTGTGGGACCCCAGCTCCCTCTTTCACGTGAAAGCCCTTCTACTACTCAAAGAAAGCCCCCAACCCCTTCAGTCATTCTCGTGTTTGTTCTCCCCGCAAACACAGCTGGCGCCCTCTGCGTCACGGGCTGGGAGGGTATGGGTGATATAAAAGTAAGTAGGATGTGGTCTCTGCCCTCAAAGAGTTGCCAAACAGGGGCTAGTTCAGTCCCTGCTTCCTTCTGTGGCTCGAGCATTACTCACCCAAAATAACCGCAGCATCCCTGACCATCTTGGTCCTCACCCCGGCGGCGTCCTCAGGCTGCAGAGGGGCACCTGTCTGATGGGCGCCGTGACATGGGTCCAGCACCTCCACCACCTCTACCTCAAGCTGGCACTAGTACAGTCTAAGCTGACATTAGTTCTTTTCACAGCTACGCCACATCTTTGGTTAGGAATCAGTTTATGGATTACTAAAACCGCAGGGATTTTAAATAAGAACCTGCTGTCACGTCGTGTCCCCCATCCTATGCTGGGCAATTGATTGTGTGAACCTAAATGGGGAACTTCACATTGCTTGTGTGTTCAATTTCACCTTATTGCACTCAGCCTACTTTTTGTAGCCTATTAAACACTTTTCCAATCCAGATTTTGTCACTCAAGTCCTCTTGCCCACGTCTGGAAATGAAGAAAGCCTGCTGTAGGGTCTCCATTCAAGGCAGTAAAAAGCAGAGTAGAGCAGAGATAAGGACAGGCCTGCGCGGTTCCACCAGAGACCTCCTCCCAATCAATTGCTCCATATTCTGTGCGCGGGGTTGATTAACCAGCTGTGAATCTGCGTGTTTAAACTCTTGTCTTGCCCCACCCTTCAACTCTGTTTGCAAGGCTAACCAGAGAGACTCACAGAATGCTTGGTGGAAATCAAAGTGCACTGTGCCTAAGGCATCCCATCACGAGGGAAGCCCGGTGAGCTTGGCGTGACTTTTGTTAGTGAATCCCCACTGGTTTCTAGTGGTCACCATGTCTTTTCTAACTGCTTAGAAACTAGAAGAATACTATCGACTGCAAAGGAAAGTTCTACAAAGGGAGGCAACACTTTTGCAGGTCAAGGATAATAGGGTTTCACTGCAGCAAGAGATCCGGCTTCCTCCAGAGGCGGCAGGATGCACAGACATGGAAGAAAGTGGTAACAAAAGCTGCATGGGAGGGCACACCAGCAACAAAGTCACAGTAGGTATTTTGTAAGAGAACAATTTAAAACCCAAATCTGGGCTGGGTGCTGTGACTCACGCCTATAATCTCTGCACTTTGGGAGACCCAGGCAGGAGGATTGCTTAAGGCCAAGAGTGCGAGACCAGCCTGGGCAACACAGTGAGACCCTGTCTCTACAAATAAAAAAGCATTAGCCAGGTATGGTGGCACACGCTTGTAGTCCCAGCTGCTTGGGGGGCTGATGCGGAAGGATCACTCGTGCCCAGGAATTAGAGGTATGATTGGGCCACTGCACTCCAGCCGGGCGGACGGAGCAAGCCCCTGTCTCTAAAAAATACGTAAATAAATAAAACCCAAATCTGGAAAAGATAGTAAGAACAGCAGGAGCTGGTTCTCCCCCCAGGATCCAGGCCATGGAAGAGAATGGCCGGTCCAGTACAGCTAGGGCCAAAGCCTGCAGCCCTGGACAAGAGGCAGGTTATGTACAAGACATATACAGCCCGGGGAGCTAAAGGTACCAGAGGGCACGGCAGCATCCGGAACTGTGGGGCCTCTTAAAGTCACTCAAAGAGGCTGGCTTTTGACACAGACATATCCTCTCCAGCCCTAGGTAATTGCCCCCTGTGCACCGTGCCTGCAAATCTCACTACAGCCACCAGGGGCAGCATCTGCCATAACTGTCGTAGCTTGGGTTGTTCAAAACTGGCCACCTGGTGGCCGCTATTGGAATCACAGGACCGACACTTAGAGGACAAGCGTGGGTGAGGGTCACAATGAGTAGGATAAAGCGTTCAATTTGCGAGAGAGTGCGCCAACTTATTTTAGCATTTGTATATTCACAGTAGCCATAAACAATCACAGGTGATGAGAAAACCCCTTATGGAGGGAAAACAAAGAAAAAAAGACAATGGAAAGAAATTGAATGGAAGTATTTGTGTGTTGGGGACAGGTGGAGGGGGCTGTTCAGACAAGACACACGAGGAAGGGCAGAAATTCAGAAGGAAAGGCCAAGGGACCGACTTAATGAGATGGGAGGAGCTCCTGACCTACGCCTCTGACCCCAGCTAGTCCTGTCACTGCTAGGGCCTCCCTCACTGCGCCACTCAGCCTAGTCCAGCAAGCCCGTACTGAATGCAGAAGTGCTTCTCAAGACGTGGCCAGGCCCGAGCCGCCTGAGAAGCTGCTCAGAGAGTTGGGCCCTTTACTCTGGTGGCATGCCTGGGTCTTGGGGGAGAGGTCTTCCTGCCTCATGCATTTAAAAAAAATTTTTTAATTGTGGTAAAATACACAGAACGTAATATTTACCATCTTAACCATTTTTAAGTGCACAGCTCAGTCGTATTAAACACATTTGCATTATTGTGCAGCCATCACCAGCATCCACCTCCAGAACGTTTCATCCTCCCAAACCGAAACTCTGAGCCCATAAACACTAACTCCCCCTCCCCCCCACCCCAGCCCCTGGTAACCACCATTCTGCTTTCTGTTTCTACGGGTTTGACTACCCTAGGTACCTCGTATAAGTGGAATCCTACAATATTCATCCTTTTGTGACTGGCTTATTTTACTCAGCATAATGTCCTCAAAGCTCATCCATGTTGCTGCATGTGACAGAATTTCCTTCCTTTTTAAGGCCGAATAATATTCCATTGCAGCACATTTTGTTAATCCATTCATCCACCAACGGACACTTGGGTTGCTTCCAGTTTTTGGCTACTGTGAATGTTGCTGCTATGAACATGGATATGCAAATCTCTCTTGGAGACCCTGCTTTCAAATCTTGTGGGTATATGCCTAGAAATAGAATTGTTGGATCATGTGGTGATTGTATTTTTAGCTTTTTGAGGAATTGCCCTACTGTTTTGCACGGCTACCTCATGCTTCCTCATGAGGAAATGTCACCCCTACTTGAGCAAACACAAGTTCCTCCAAGGGATGAGATTTAGAGAGTTCCCAAGGTGGAATTCCATCTCCAGCTGCAAAAGAAGGGCTTATATTTTTCTAATTTCATCTTTTGCTTCTCTCCCTCATAAACCCCACCCTGAACATGAATAGAACCTACAAATCTAAGCCAAATTGAACCTCCTCCAAGGCTGGAGTAGACCAGAGCCTCCATTTCCTCGATGGGACTGGAGGAGGTAGAGCCCTGATAGTGAGTTGGGGAACACTATTCTCTGTCCATGTGACGCCTTGTCTTCTTGAGCCTGGGGGAATCTGGATCCATGTTGAGGACTGATTAGATAAGGAAGGAAAGAGGATACAAGTCTAAAGGTAATGGAAAGACCCACAGAACCATTATCTCCTTCTACATGTATGGCCCTTGCCTTGCTGGAGAGAGGACAGCCCCTTATAGAGCAAAAATGGATAATAGACCCCATTCCTGCCATTACTCTGTGCCACCTGCAGGGGGCAGCCAGGCACGTAGGAAAGTGCAGCTTTGGGATCAGAGAGAGCTGGATTTAAATCCTTCCTCTGCTGCTTACTGGTCACATGACCTTGGACATGTTCCTCAACTTCTTTGAGATTAATTTTACAGTCTGCAAGGCCAGCAATGATCACGTTGAATTCTTAACTTCTCTTGTAAAGATGACACGACACAGCAGATGTACAGTATCAAGCACAGTGCCCACAACTTAGGGGTTCCATGGATGTTCCCTTTCTTCCTTCCTCTCCAATCCTTTCTCAACTATTGACTTTGTTCCCATTCTCCCAGAGTTTTCACCTCTCCAGGCTGCCACGTGCAGCCTTAGGGGGCTGTTCCCACCAACAGTGGCTCCACTTTTGATTATTTCAGGTTGCATTCTGGGTCCCCATATGCAGCCCAGAGTCATCCCTCTCAGGCCCCCCAATGCAAGGTGTGACTGGGGGCGGGGGGATTGGAACCACCCTGTTGGAGCCAGTTCCAAGGCCAGGCAAGGCAAGTGCGCTGTGCTCCACGGTCTCTTCTGGGTGCAGGCTCTTTGTGAAGGGAGGTTGGCCAGCCCAGTGGACACCACCGGACCAGCCCCTGCCTTGTCCGGCTTTTGTTAGATTGTGTTACAACCTTAGCGTTACTTAACTATACAGGACTTTGGAATGTGAGTGTGTGTGTGTGTGTGTGTGTCTGTGTGTGTGTGAGAGAGAGAGTCTGTGTGTTAATAGCAATTTGTGATAGATGCCTTTGGCGCCCACACGTTCAATAACACCCACACTCACAAAAAAAGAAGGGGGAGGGGAGTCGTTTTTATGGGAGATAACATAACTGCTTGCAATTTGGCTATTCATTGTATCTTTGGCACTTTATGTACTGCATTAGCAGAGGCAATTTCATGCATATGGATATAATGCATTAAGTGGAGGCATTTAAATATAGTGAAACTAATTTTATGATGATTAGTTGAAGGAAAACATTGCATTCGTATCATCTATATAGAAGCCAATTTGCATGAAAATGCCCAAAGTTGCTATGCCAACATTTTCTGTGCTGCTGGTCGGGGTCGTCTCCGAGTCAAGACTTTGTATTAAAAATCGGTCTCCAGTGCCCATGTCTTTTAATTCATTGCAAGCTGTAGGCCATTTGCTCACAAAGCGCTCGCAGTAAAACAAATGAATAGCTAAAATACTCATTTGCATGATTCCCATTTGAAAACGATTCCCCTGAAATTAAAAAAGCGTGTTACTCGGTTGTGAAGATGGATGGGCCAGTGAGGCGGGCAATTAATATTTTCGGCGTTCTCTTTAAAGCCCTCCCAAGACTGAGAACAGCACATGCCAGACAAATTGGGCCCCACAACAGTTTCAGGGCCTCGGCGGCAGCAGCTTGCTTCCACTGTCTCCCCTTTATTGTCTCACTTACATTATGCAGTAATTAAAACTATTTACCATTCCTACTTATCCGCCATCTGCTACCGCGGAAGGTTCCTCTTCTTTAGAAAGCCTTCCGAAGGAGCCGCAAGAAGAGGGGAAGGCTCGGTGCCGGCTGCGGAAGGGGCTTCCGGGGGTCTTTCCCCCTCCCCCTGCCATGCCTACCTATCCCTCCATGGAAGGAAGGGTGGAGGGAGCCATGGGGGGCGAAGCTGAGTTTCTGAGTGAGTTGGCTGTGTGTGGGGTGGGGGTGTTAGAACACAGCTTCCTGCACCTGTCTTGGGGAGTCTGGGCTTAGATCGGGGGTGATCCGTATGTCTAAGGGGAGCCTAGGACCTGATCCTCTTACAAATAG
Organism: Lepilemur ruficaudatus; assembly: GCA_963574885.1. Taxonomy (NCBI): domain Eukaryota; kingdom Metazoa; phylum Chordata; class Mammalia; order Primates; family Lepilemuridae; genus Lepilemur; species Lepilemur ruficaudatus. The sequence continues at coordinate 27,250 of CAUYRT010085005.1, forward strand.
ACTGAAAAGGGTCTGGGAGCTTTGGCCACGCAGCTGGCCATGCAGAGACACCAATTACAGTTGTATAGGTTGTTCACTGCACAAGCATGAGCAGACCAGGGGGCTATGAAGACTGAAGTCCCACTGTGTGATCTGTTTGTCAATCTGAGGTCCTGGGTCAGGAGAAAAAAAAAACAATCTGGGGTCCTGTGGGCTATGTCTGCCCCAGGGAGGCACCTTCTTCTAATTCACACAAAGACATTCTATGACCTAGCTGGGCCTTCTCTGAGGGAAGCCATTTTGAAAGCAACAAAGTCACTGCCTTTTTTTTTGCAGCAATTGTTGCTTCCCACACTGGGTTCTACCCCGGGGTCTGGACTTGCATAGGCTTGGCATTTGCTTGCACAGGCTGAGCTGGGATATCCAAAGAGCAGCCTCCTCTGTGAGCATTTCTACTGCCTCCAGGGCCCAGCCCCCAAAGCCTGCACAGATTCACATAAGGAGAAGCCAGAAACGGGAACTAACTCTCACCAGGACACAGGGGGCCTGGAGCCTGCAGACTCGTAGCAGATGGCAAGCTCTGGGAGGACAGGGCCTGCACAAGAGTGCTTTCTGCTTCCTCTGCTTTTCAGAGCCCACCCCAGTGCTGGGCACACAGGAGGTTTCCCAAAGCACTTGTTGAATTAAGGCAACAGGGACATTTTCAGCCTTGACTTCACTGCCCAGCTCTGAAGCCGTCTCTGAAAGTTCATGCAACAGACACACTCAGCTCTCATCTTCCCTTTTCAGTGATCTTTTCCTGGCACGTGGCCAGAGGACTGGGATTTGCCTGAACTGAGCCCTGCAGCTTTTACTTTTCTGGCTCCATTCCTCAGCGGAGCCCCCAGGGCCAGCACAGCAGCACACGGCGCCTGCCCTAGGCCTGGCACATCCCTTCCCTGTCCTCCCATCTCCGATGCCTTCGTCTCTGCCTCTCCATCCCCCTCGAAGTGGGACCTTGTTTGCCCAGGTCCACAGGCTCAGCTCTCTTGTCCTCAACTAAATTGTGTGGGTTGGAGTTGGTGCTTGGTATAACTGCCACATTCGCCAGCGCCAGGTGGCTCTGGAACCTCCTGGCCTTGGGCACTTGGGCTGACCAGGAAGGATGCCTGGCTACCCATTGTGAAGTGGTAAGGCTTTATGAAGACGTTGTCTGGGTTCTACAGGAGGAAAGATGAATTTGAAACCAGAGCTTTGTCCAACAATGGTACAGACTGTCTCTGGGTGGGAATTTCTGGATGTGGCCCCACATTGTCATCACTAAGGGCCTGATGGCATCTGTGACCCACAGCAGATTCTCCACCCTCAATACAAAGGCCCCTGCCAGGCTCTGAGAGCTCTCCTGCTGTCTAGGCTAACCAGAAACTCACCTTCACTGATGGGACAGAGGAGGAACATTCAAGGACTGACTATGTGGGTCATATAGTTAAAATAGATAAATATGTATGTGGGGAAAGAGCAAGATTTAATGCAGAGGACAGTTCTCCTGGCCACAGGCACAGAGGGAGCAAGGGGTACCTTGCTGTCACATCAGCAGCTGCTTCCTACACAACCCTCAGCACCATCTCCCTGGGCTCCTATGGACTGGCCAGAGTACCAGAGGTGGACAGTGTGCTGGGAAGTACGCTGACCTTGGGGTCCATAGCCCTGGGTTGGAATCTCCCCTCTGCCATTGACTGACATCTGATTCCAGGTCAGTCATCGAAAATCTCTGCTAGTCTCAGTTTTCCCATCCATTAAATGGGCTTTCATGCCTGCCTGTCTTAAGACAGGTTGTCATGAGCCCGTTAGTGAATAAACACATAGGATTTCAGTGCCCACTCTCTCCTCCCTGAGCAGGTGTGTGCCGTCCTGGAGCCGATGGAAACATGTCTGTACACTGAGAGAGAAGCTCTGCAGGTGACAGTTGCTCTTAGCTTGCCCCAGAGCTCTGCAATTCAGAGTCAGGCACTTAAAAAACTGGGCCTGGCCTTGTTGCGGAAGGGCAATGCGATTAAACCCACATCTAACATCGCTGCGCCGAGCCCTGCACCAAGCCCTTAAAACCTCCGGCGTTTTCATTCTTACTGTTGGGAAAATTGGGGATCTGGGTTGAATTCCATAGTTCAATCCTCTTCCGAACTCGCTGTGTGACCTCAGGCAAGTCACTTGTCCTCTCTGAGCCTCCATCTCCTCATTTCCACCCCACATCCACTGCAGTTCCCCAACCTGCACTGCCTTTCCAGTGCTCCGCCCGCTGCTAAGCCCACGTCTCCTGGCAAATCATTGCAATTATTATTATGAAGCTTTGTTATAAAGACATGAGCAAGAGAGAAACATCCTCAGCTGCTGGAGAAGACATTAGTAAAAGTAAACCACGAAGCAGGGCTCTGAAAGGGAGAGGAAAGAATGAGAGAAAATTAAAAATCCATCCAAGGAAACCTTCACCTGCTTCGTATGTAGAGGAATTGGTCAGAGGGAAAGAAGGGGGACAGGCCAACCCCCCGCTTGGCGACTACGGCTAAAGATGAATACTGGACCAAAATAGAATCCCAAGTAGGAAACAATCTAGCCTCACAGCCCCAGAAAAAAAAAAAATTTAACATAGAGAAGCCATTTAAAGCAGAAAAAATATTTGTATGTAAAAGGAAATATTTTAGGTAGGAGTTGAATACCAAATGATTTTGGGTCTCTGTGGGGAGTAATGAGGCATAGCAAAGACACAATTCTATATGCATGTAATATTATCATCGCACGCCTTGGAAAGCTTTTAAATCACAGAAATGCAGTTAGGGACCATTGTACAAAATAAACATCCCACTTGGTGTCTTGCTTGCCCTAAGTTCCTTGATCTAGAGCGGCACTGCCAGATTTTTACAGCCCCGTAAATTAACGTGGTGCTGATTTGATTGAGCTAAATTAATAAGACTTGCGCTTTGTTGCAAAATAACTATTACAGTATGTTGTGGGGACACACTGCCGATAAGGAAATTGCCGCCTTTAACAATCCCACTGAAGTTTCATGGAGGATTTCAAAACCAATTTTAATTAAAACAAAAGCCGATGTGTGGCAATAATGTGGATGTTAAGGAGAGAAAATGCAAAATGTCTTTTTAAATCCATTTTAATATGTCTTAAGGACTGGATGATCGATGTGGCACGGGCCGGCGGCTGACACCGAGCGGGGAGGCTGCCTGTGCTCCTCGCCTCAGTGACGGTGGCACCTCGGGCCTGCCCAGCGGGCCTCTGCGCGGCTCTGGGCTTCCGGATCTGGGGTCGCCTCCCAAGTTGAGGCTGTAGCCGAAGACCCCTTTCAGGCGATTTCTCGGTCCCGGAAACCGGGGCAGAAGCTGAGCCTCGTCTTCCTCGTCACTCGGGGCTGGGGCAGAGGCAGACCGGGCTCAGCCTCCGGGCCTGGCCCCGGCCTGGAACACCAGGCTGCCCCCAGCTCCCCGCCCACCTGTGACCAGCTCCCTGGCTGCAAAGCACTCCAGGCACCGCTGGGAACCCCGAGGGGTGGGAATTTTAAGTAAGAAACAGCGGGAGTGCGGTAGCAAGAAGAAGGGCCGTGCCCTGAGAAACTGCGGCGGGGATAGGAAACCTGCAGCCAGGGCAGTGGAGACCTGGGACCCGCCTGAGGGTTGGCCCCTGAGGCTCAAAGCTGGAGCCACCTCAGGTCCAGGGGCCAGAGGAGGCCCCAGAGCAGGGCAGGGCGTACTGTCAGTTGCCGGGGCAGGAGTGCGAGTCTGGTTGGTTGAGAGTAGCTCTGGTAAGTCTCAATCCCCACTACCTCAGTTTCCTCAGCTGTAAAATGGGAACAGTGATAAAACTTACCTCACACAGCTGCTATGAGGATTAAATAAGGTTGACACCTGGTGCACAAATGCCTAAAATTATTAGTTATTGACATAAAAGGAACAGCAACGATACTATCTTTCATTTTATTTGTTACGTTTTCAATCAGAGATAGCCCTTGCTTGAGGTCCAGCTGTAAATATGGGAGATAACATGAACAGGTACAGGTATTTTGAGTCCCTGGGGTGTCCCAGGTGCTGTTCTGAGAGACCTGTTCACAAGCGCTGCCTGCTCAGGCCTCACAGCGCCCCGGGGCTCTGAGGGGAAGGGAAGTGCCCATGACACTGCACGTCACACACTGTAGTAAGCGGAGCTGGGACTTGCACTAGACCCGCGTGACTTTGGAGGCCGGTTCGTGACCGCTTTGAAGGTCAGTGGCCTTCAAATGCATTTGGACATGACCCACAGGGAAAAAAAACCACACATTTTCCCACAGGACCCAGCGTGTACACACACACGCACGCTTATAAGTAGAAGTTTCACAAAATGATACCCTTATTACATGAGATGCATATACTATTTTTATTCTATTTCACTTTTAAAGGAAATTGTTCACGACCCACTAAATTGTAATCCATCCTGGCAACTCAACCCCCATTTTGGGAAACACTGCACGCACCCCTCACCATGTGGGAAACCCGCTATGTGCCATCTCATTTGACTGTCCCACCTGCCCCGGGAGGTGGGTAGTGGTGTGCCCATTTTACAGACGAAGAATCGAGATTCAGGACAGAGCAGCGATTTGGCCCCAGCCCCCATACATCTCTATGTTAGCATTGACCACACAGCCTGCGGATGCTCGGGGACAGCTGTGAATGTCCCTCTGCCTCTCCCCACACCACAAGCTCCACTAGGGGAAGTGCCCTGTCAGTTTGGTTCCTTCATGGCTGGCCGGCATTGGGCAAGTGATTTCAGTGCTCTAAGCCTCGGTTTACTTGTCTATAAAATGGGATAATAATAGTACTTACAGGGCTATCCCCTCTGTGTGCTCCAGCCTGGAAGGTTCCAGAGGGGAGAGAGTAGGAGTGTTCCTGGCCAGGTACACCCACTCTGACCAGGAGTTCTTGGGATCCCTATTTCTGGCCTGACATCAACTGCACTTTTCTTCTTTGATCCCTAATTTTTTTTTTTTTTTTTTTTTTTGAGACAGAGTCTCACTCCGTTTCCTGGGCTAGAGTGCCGTGGCGTCAGCCTAGCTCACAGCAGCCTCAAACCCCTGGGCTCAAGTGATCCTCCTCCCTCAGCCTCCCGAGTAGCTGGGACTACAGGCATGTGCCACCATACCCGGCTAATTTTTTCTATATATTTTTAGTTGGCCAATTAATTTCTATTTTTTGTAGAGATGGGGTCTCATTCTTGCTCAAGCTGGTTTTGAACTCCTGACCTTGAGCGATCCTCCCACCTCGCCCTCCCAGAGTTCTAGGATTATAGGTGTGAGCCACTGCACCTGGCCCCTAATTTTGTCTTTAAATCACCTTCTTTTCTCCTCTGATTTTTAGGTTTTTATCTTCTACCTTACTTTTTCTTATCTCACACTCCTACGTGGATTCCTTTTATCAATCCTCCCTTTTTTTTGCACTTTAAAAAATTATTTTATTGTCATTTTTATGTTTTGAATGGGAGTAAAATTCTTTTAGTTACTTCAAGTGACTCCCTCTCACTTATGCATTTTTAGCTTTTTATTTCACAGGTTCTAATGTTTTTTTTTTAAGATTCCGTTGATTTTATTATTTATAAACTTACCATTTTCAACTCTTGAATTCTTTTTGACCCTTGTTTTTTGAGAACTTTCTCATCTTCTCCTTAATTTTGATCTTTTATTTTTTTATTTTTATTTTTTATTTTTAGAGATAAGGTCTTGCTATGTTGCCCAGGATGGCCTCCAACTCCTGGGCTCAAGTGATCCTCCTGCCTCAGCCTCCCAAGTAGCTGGGATTACAGGTGGGTGTCACCAGGCCCAGCTAATTTTGATCTCTTACAATTCTCTTATACTACATTTATCATCTGATTCTATTTTCCCCTCTTCTTGCTCACTTTCTGTAATCCTCTTTACCTCGGGGTGGGTGTTTGCCACAAGATGCAGGATGAAAGGATGCAAAGAGAGTCCTCTGCACTCAGGATGGTTGGGCACTCAGTCCCCCCACTCCCTTTGTAGGTGTCAATCTGGCATTCCCATTTAAGGAAGGAGCTTCCAATCCTTCACCCAGGGGGTTTCACCAGCAACTCTCCCCAGACTGCAATGCTGAGTGTGGTCACCAGATTGATCCAGTGGAATTGAGTTGCCTTTGGCCATTCATGTTGACTGAGCCTCAGGAAGAGCTGACTTATGAAACCTGTAGTTTTCACCATACAGGGTCCATGGATCAGGAGCAACCATGCCAACTGTGTGATGCTTGTTGATGTCACTTCCTAATATCGCTCAATCCATCTACTTCTTTCACCCTCCCTATCTCCAGTCCAAGTTCAGCTGGACCATTGCAACAGCCTTCAGACTGTTCCGCCCAAATCCTATCTCCAGTCCCTCTTTTTCACACCAGCCAGAGCCAAATCTGATCATGTCATCCTCCTGTTTAGAACCCTCCAAGGATCTCAGCCTTACGTCCTCTCCCCCTCCCCTAAGTTCATGCTATTTTCTCCCACTATGTCTCCTGCTATGTCCCCTCTCCAGAACTTCTTAGTGCTCGGCACTGGGCTGGGCATTGGAAATGCAGCAAACACTCAAGGAGACTCTGCTCAGAGGCAGATCCGAAGTTGGGCAGCTCAAGACCAGAGACGAATCAGACGTAGGCCATTCCCTCAAGGGGTCCCCCAGTGTCAGGGAAAGACATACCTTCCTCCATAGACTTCGGGGACAATGAGAACAGAAGAGGGACATCCTGATGCCAAGTGGCAGCCCCATGGGAATCCCAAGGTGCTAAGTGTTCAGGGCCATGTTCACAGCAGAACTTTGGCTAGAGATGGGGAGGCAGGCAGACTCTGAAAGCTGATGTCAGAGTACAGGGTAGGTACTGGGGCCAGGAAGAGGGATGAGGATAGAGAAAAATGAACCAAATGGCCACCAAGCCAAAGTAAGTTAGGCCAGGCAAAAACATGGGCAGTCAGGAGAGTTAGGACCATCCTCTTTATAGCACATGGGCCAATTGCTTAGGTGCATGGCTGGGGCTCATGTTCACTGTGCAAGGAACCCCCACCATCCTCAACAGGAGTTTTTTCCCAACAGTCACCGTCCCATTACTCACACTACCCAATAGATTGGACTGTTCCACCTCCTGTTTTAGTTTCTCCAGTTGAGAAAAACATACTAATATAAGGTTGGAAAAAGCATAGAGCAGACTTCCATTTTTGGTGATGTGGCCCATTGGGTTACCTAGATCAACCCTCATGATAGAGATAACTAGAAATGATGAATAAAATTAAAAACATCTTCTTAAAAGCATTACAGGGCTACAAGATAGTAAGAAGCTACCAGTCCAAAAGCTAAGTGAAAGGAGGAACTCTGAGAGCACTGAAGTTACTTGTGTCCTGTGGGCATTTGCTCAACCAGCAAAGTTGAGCTTCAGTTTTGATATCATTGAGGGTTTTGGAGGAGAGAAGACAAAACCCAGTGCTCCACCAAGTTGGGGAATCTAATAGACATCCTCTCTCCAAAGGGAAACCCTCAGGTAAGTATGAGCAGAAGGAAAACTATCTCTCACCTCTCCCACTCCCAGGGACTTCAAAAAAAGTTATGAGCATAACAGGAAGGTAAAGAGCCATTCATGAAAAGTAGACTTAAAGCCCAAATTCACATCACCTGAATGGTAGAACAACCGTTACCATTGATTTAATTTAAAGTAGTCTTGAGCTATCTTTAAGGTACCTGGCAGAAGCAACTCAGATCTTTTCATCCCAGACCTCAAAGAACTACCAAAAATAATTTTCTGAGGAAAATGAACAAACAGCTCAGACTAAAATTACCAAATGCACAAGAAAACAAGGCTCCAGGAGTGAGAACCAGCAGAAACAGATATGCAAGATTTCAGACATTAGAATTATCAGGTACAGAATACAAAACAATGATGCTTACTATTCAAAAGGAGGGAAAAAAACAAGATTAATAATATCTGTGGGAAACAAGAAAATGTTTAAAAGAGAGAGAGACTTAGGAAATTCTAAAAATGAGAAAATATTACATCTAGAGATGAAAACATGACAAATAGTAAAGGAACTCAACTGATGTGTCAAACAGCAAATTAGATGTAGCTGAAGAGAGAATCATTAGACTAGATGAATCCAACAAAGAAAGAAAAGGAGTGGGGAATATGAAAGAAAGGTTAGGAAAGATGGGAGATAAAATAAAAAGATATAACATATATCAAATTAGAATTCCAGAAGCAGAAGAGTGAGAGAATTGGGCAGAGGCAATAATTAAGGAAATAATGACTAAGAATTTCCAGGTCTAAAGAAAGATACCAATCCATAATTTTAAGAAGATCAAAGAATCCCATAAAGGTTAAATAAATGAAATGCACATATAAATTCATCAGAGTGAAACTGGAGAACACCAAAGACAAAAGATTTTTTTGCTACCAAAAAGAAGTGATTTATTTCTACAGGATATGTAATTGTGTATACAGGGTTCACATTTGTTTTCTTTTTAATCTAGAACTAATAATATTCAAATAAGCTGCCAAAAAATATTTTTAAAGCTGCCAGAGAAGGGGGAAAAACTAGGTTATAATGTATTCAGAAGAAAGAAGCTAGATTAGTAGTTTACTTTCCATAGCAACAGTTGGGGGCCAGAAGATAATAGAATATTTTAGCATGTGTTATGCAAAAATAACCACAGACCTAGAATTCTGTAGCCAGTGCAAACATCTTTCAAGAATAAAGTAAAATTAAGGCTTTTCAGATAAAAAGGAAGAAGAAAATTACCATCAGAAGTATGTCACTAAAGGCAATGCCAAAGTTTGGACTATAGGGAAAAGGAAAGTGATCCCAGCATGAGGAGCTGAAGTATACAAAAGAATGAGGAACACAGAAGTTGGTACCTGTGTAGATATGACTAAGTAAATATTATATTAACTGCTTTAAGCTATACTAATAATATTATATAGGATTAAAAGAAAAGACAGAATTTAAACTATGAAAACAGCAACATATGAGTCTAGGGTTAAATGAATTTAAAGTGTTCTAAGTCCCCTGTACACTCCAGGAGGAAGTTAAGAGTATTGATTAATATTAGCTGTTGATAAGTTTTGAATACATGCATTGTAATTTCTAGGTTAACTATTCAAAGAATAGAAACAGAAAATATACCTTTCAAACTAATCGAGGGAGCAATTTTGAATGGTCAAAATATTTAATCAATCCAAAAATGGTAAGAAAGGAGAGTAAAAGAAACATAGACAAGGTGAGGCATATAGAAAGCATGAAATAATGTAGTAGAAATAATGCAAATGTGTCAGCAATTACATTAAATATAAGTGGAGTTTATGTTCTTGTTTAAAAACTGAAATTATCAGGCTGGAGCTGGAGGATCTGCTTCCAAGGAAGCTCACCCTCTTAGCGATGGCTGGAGGCCGAGGCTCCTCCACCCCGGAGCCTCTCCATGTGCTAATTGAGTGTCCTCACAACATGGCTTCCCCCAGAGCAAGAAACTGAGGGAAAAGAATGAGGAAGTCACAGCGCCTTTTATAGATAGCATTTCCTCTCCAGGCCTGTTTTCTCACCTGCATAGTGAAGAAGTTGAGCTATTAATAGATTACGAATGGCACTTGGGTTCCATCCTGCCACAGAAATGCCAATCCTTTGGTGCAGTGAGAAGGACTCTGAGATTGTACCTAAAGTCAGGGCAACACAGTGCCGCAGGCGGCTGGATGGGGAGCAGGCGAGTGGCAGCCGACTTACCAGTCTGAAGCATCACTAAATCCATGGGAAGGCATCTCAGCTTTCCCCCTTACTAGATAGAACTCTTTGGCAAGTCCAAGCTTCGTAGCTTAGCAATGACAAAAGCAGCCACTCTCCTTCCAACACATGCTCTGTCCTCTGAAGCCCTGGTGTTTGAAATCACTCAGTTAAGCAGCGTTGGCCAGGGCTCTGGACAGAAACCTGGGTTCTCATCTTGTGTGTCACTTAACAGCTGTGGGACCTCCAGCAATTTATAATACTTCGTCTTCAAGCCTCAGCCTTCTCATCTGTAACATGGAGATTTCTCCAAGGGTTGGATGAAATGCCATGGTAACTAGCGAATCAGGTCATCAAGAGCCACTGGCTCCCACACACGAGCCCATCCTTGAGCTGGGGGTGTTCTGAGGGATACAAATCAATGGCCCAACCCTGCCCTCAAGGAACTCGCTGTCTATTTGAGGAGACAAATCTTGGCCATGTGACACTATCAGAGACCATTTCAAGCCAGTGCCAGTCTATTGCCGGATGATCTGGAGCAACTGCACGTGCTCTAGGGGTCCTCAAAGTGTGGTCCCCAGAGCAGCAGCATCGGCATCACCTAGAGACTAGTTAGAAATGCAAATTCTCAGGCCCCACCCAAGACCTCTGAATCAAACACTCTAGAGGCTTGTTGTAATAAACCCTCTTGGTGACTCTGACACATGCTTTGAGAGTGGTTTGAGAACCACTGCTTTAGGAATTCAGGACACAGAGGGACCAGGAGAGGCCTACTGGGGGTGTGAAATTTGAATCATAAAGAATGACTGGAACTTGGATAGCCAGAAGGAAAGGCAACGGTGATTTCAAGGAAGGGCAACAGCATGTGCAAAGGCAAGGAGACAGCAACTCTGCATGCACCAGGCGCAGAGGGGACACCAGCTGGATGTGGAGGGCCTCGAATGCTGAGCAAAGGAAGGAACTTGGCCTTGATGAAGCAGGCCACGAGGAGTCAGGGCAGGTTTTTGAGCAGGAAAGTGACAACAGTCCAGCACCTCTTTTAGACCCACCAACCAGAGTCCTTTCCCAGCTCTCACTGTGCTCCTAGCGCAGACGCATGCCTCCCGTTCACTGGCATCCTCCAAAACCGAGGAGCCCCTGCTAGGAAGCAGGGAGACCACCAGGAGTGGCAGGGGGCGGGGAGGCGGGCCAGGGCTGCAGCAGGCAAGCCACCTCCCTCCCTCGGAGACCGAGGGCCTCGGAAGCCCCAGCCCAGCACGGGCCTGAACTGCTCCAGCAACCACGAGTCATGAGCAGGTATTGAATTATGAATAGATGTTGCCGGGAAATAATTGCAAACATTATTGCCCCCCACACATGTGTCCTCCGCGGGGCTGCGACAATAGATTTTGTTGCCTTAACTCTCCAGGGTCATTATAAATTAGAGCTATCACATTAACAGTGGGTCAGGGGACGTGGGGAGAGGGAATCCCGTCTGAAAGCTCTAAAAGGGACAGACCCCTCAACTGCGTGGCGCATTGGTTACCCTCAACTTTTCCTGTCGTTTGATCTATTCCACCCATCCCTATTAAATAACTAATTATTTAACATCTTTTAAAGCTTTGTTATATATTAGAACAGGCAGGACACAAGTGAGTGCTTTTAATAATATAAAAGCCCATTAGCTTCATTTACTGTTAATGTTAAAATAAACATGAGGCAATTTAGATATACTATTCCAATTTCACGGAAACTTTGATGTTTTTCTTCTCTAGTCACATAATTAAGGGAAAAACTACTAATGATATTAAGTTTGTACAGTGTTAATGACAGAAACAGGCACAAGCTGAAATTGCAGCCATTAATATGAAAAAAATAAAATATTTAACAGGGGAGATAGATGAGTACAATTTTAATAAACCAAAATGAAGAAAATTAATTTTAGAAAGTTCCGCAGACTTTCGTGTGCTACCATTACACAAGCTGTCTAACGGATTACTCTCGCAGTCTGGGTTATTTATTGACGGTCCGGAGGAACGCCTTGGTTTTTGTGCATTGTTTCGTGGATGGTGAAGATTTTGCCTTTATTGGTTTAATTCTTTTCCTGTTTGCTTCACTCGACCCCCAGTGCCCAAACTGAAACGGCTTTATTTACAGCGTGTGCTTTGACAGAGGGCCCTCGTCAGTGACGTGCAGGTCACAGGCAGGGGGTGGGTATGGTAACCTACCGAGGGAGGCCAGCGGTGACCACCGGCCGCCAGGGGCTGCACGGTCACGGGGGTTGCATGGTTGGGGTTGCCTCAGAGGTGACAGCTGGCTCCAGAAGGGTTCCCTGTGTCGGGTTGGGGACAGCCATGCTTTGTCTTCAGTTTTTCTCCACAGATCATCACGGAGTGTCCTGGGAGGCAGGCTCTTACTCTCCATCTTGCCATGGCAGTGGGTTGAACAGCGGTCCCCCCAAATTCACGTCCACGCAGGACCTCAGAATGTGATCTTATTTGCAAACAGGGCCTTTGCAGATGTGATGCAGGTAAGGATTGAGATGTGATCGTGCTGCAATTGGGTGGTCCCTAAATCCAATCAGAATGTCCTTTTAAGACACAGAAAAGACACCCAGAGACACAGAAGCTAGAGACAGAGATGGGAGTTTTGCTGCTACAAGCCAAAGAACTTGAAGAGGCAATACAAGATTCTTCCCTGGAGCCCTCAGAGGGAGGGTGGCCCTGCTGACACCTTGATTTCAGACTTCTGGCCTCCAGAACTGTGAGAGGACCAATTTCTGTTGTTTTAAGCCAGCGAGTTTGTGGTCACCTATCATAGCAGGCACAGGAAACTAATTCACTACTGAAGAGTGACAGCACAGAAATAAGGCTCCCTGGCCTGTCTCATGAGGGCCCAGGGACGGGGAGAGGGACAGGACTGCTGGCGGGGAGAGAACCTGGCAGCGGCAGAACCAGACCTGGCTGCGCGGAGAGCAAGTCCAGGCTGGCGGCAGGACGTGGCCCTTGCAGCGCGTGTGGCACATGGCTGCAAAGCCCTGGCAACAGAAGGTTGTTCAGGCTACAAGAAGACATCAAGGCAGACCAACCCAGAGAAACAGGGAGGAGCCCTGGAGCCTGGGAGTAGGTCCTAGACAGGTTACTGAGCCAGTGGCTCGAGCCAGGGAGGCAAGGCATGGGGCCTGGCTCTCCCTGGGCGGCAGGGGTGGAACTGGGCTTGGGGGTTGGGGGGCAGCAATCCAAAGCCATTGGTGGGAACAGCAGCACACGAGCCGAAGAGCGATGACAGCTATAAGAATGCTCGCTGGGTGCGAGGCAGGCCGGGCATCAGCACAGCCAAGAGGTAACTGGTTTGCATACGCCCATTTTGTGGGTGAGGAAATGGAGGCTAGGCGAGGTGAGGACTGGCCTGACTTGGCGCGCTGGGTGAGGAGGCAGACGTTCCAGCCCAGGAATCTGAGTCCAGAGCCCGGCTCCTCACCAGCACACGAGCCGCGAGGGGCTGCAGTTCAACCGGATCACGGTCTACCCACGCAGCAGCCCCGCACCAGGCCCTGCAGGGAAACGGCTGAGACAGGGCTGTGTCGGTACGGATGCTGGGGTCAGTCACAGAGAAGCAGGCCAGGCGCGGCTCACACATGGATGCGTTCACTGTCCCTCATGACAAGCAACAAGAAGTCCATGGCAGGACAGCTCCCTGGCTCTTCAGTTCAGCGGCTTAGCGGCTCAGGCTCACGAAGCCTTCCGGGATTCAGGTGCTCCCCATCTGTGTCGGTATTCAGTCTCATTTCCAAGGCCACCCTTTCGCATTTGGCTTAGTGACACAAGGGCTGTGACTCCACAAACCCCATGTCTGCTTTGCCGACTGCTCCCTGTTAAACTATGCCGAGAGGGATCCCTCCTGCAAGGCTGGGGGAGGGAGAGGGACCTCCTGTGCCCTTCCTGAGGCCTCACTGTTCCCGCCAGCATCGCTCCAGCAACACTGCTTCTCCCCGGCAGAGGCAGCTCCTCCTGGTGGCAGAGCTGAATCCATTTCCTGTTTTTCCAGTGCTCACAGGGACAGCCTCACTGCACTCCCTCTTCGGGGTCTGGGCCAGTTGGCTCACCCCTAAGCCCAGAGACACAGCACCAACCACGCGGCACCCCTTCTCAGAGGTCTCCTCCTCTAAGTGTTCACAACTCCAACCTCTTTCCTTTGTGCCCCCAGCCCTAAGAGTTGATCTGCTTCCTGCAGCTGCTACCTACCTCCCTTTCCACTCTTTCAGTTACCTAGCTAACATTCTTTTTATCAAGTTAGCAATGATTTGTAATAAATGCTCCCTGTTGACATAACTGGCATGGCTTCTGACCCCTGCCCGGGCCCTGTCTGACGACATGCCTTCTTCCCCTGCCCTCCTCGGTGTGTTGGTGAGATCATTCCTCACGGTCACAAGGCGGCTGCAGCAATTCCTATTGGCAAATGCTGATGACCAGAGGTAGAAAAGGACCTCTTTTCTCTTGTCCCATGTCTTTTTAAACACAGAGGAAACATTCCTGCAAGACCCCCAGCAAGTTTCCACTCACCTTTCATTGGCCAGAATTAGACCCCATGCCCCCTCCTCGGTCACCTGGCAAGGGGACTAGGAGACTGCGGTTGGCTTAGACTAACCAGGATCCGTCTCCCTGGGGCTGTGGCTGCAGCTGCTGTCACTGCCATGGCCAGGCAGAAGGGGACCAGCTGAAAAGAGTGGGGCTCTGCAGGCAAGGGGGAGAGAAAGGGGATGGGACCACCAGTGGCGACTGCTCTGCCATCCCACCGTCTAGTGGGAGATTTGGACAAGTACAGATCAGGGCATCAGGGCTGGGGTGGGTGGGGCACAGAGGAGAGGCACGAGCCCTGGAGAGCAGAGGAGGCCTCACAGGAGACCTCAAAGGTGGAGTGTGGCTGAGATTCAAAGGATGGGTGGACTTTCCCAGGTACAGGTAAGGTAGGACTTTTCTGACGGAAGACATGGCCTGTGCAAAGTCACAGACAGGTGGTGAGTTATGGCACACCTGGGAACAGAAAGTTGTCGAGTGTGATTGGAGCATGATGGGACACAGGGCAGTGGCCTTCCAGGTCATGAGGGATGGAGCAGGGCCGGCAGGGTATACCGAGGCCTCGGTGGGTGGCTACAGTGCCTGCTCCAGGTCAGGAGAGGATGGAGCCAGGCCGCGGGTCTGGAGGAAGGGCCTACGGGAGAGGAACACCCTGGGGGCCGAGAACCGCCAGGACCCCACAGCTCCCATCTCTGATCCTAGCAGGGGTCCCTTCCTCCCCTTCTCTGCACACAGGCCTGGCCTTTGCTGATACTACCGAACAGGAAATACAGGCTCTGCCCGCAGGGAGCCCACAGCTCAGCTCCCCCCACCCCCGCCTTTTTTTACTGTGGTAAAAAATACATCACAAAAAATTTACCATTGTAACCACTTTTAAGTATACAGTTAAATGGCATTAAGTACATTCACAAAAATCACCACTATCCCTCACCAGAACTTCGTCATCCTCCCAGATGGAAACTCAGTGTCCACTAAACACTAACCGCCTATTCTGTCCTCCCACCCTGGTAACCCCCGTGCCGCTTTCCATCCCCACGCACCTGACTCTTCTAGCTCCCTCGCAGGCATGGAGTCACATGGGACTTACCCCTCTGTGCGGGGCTTGTTCCCCCGAGCCTGGTGTCTCCAAGGCTCGTCCATGTCGGAGCTTCCTCCTTTCTAAGGCTGGATAAGGTTCCCCTGTGTGTGCACTGCAGTTTGTTTATCCATCCGTCCAGCCGTGGACACTTGGGCTGTTTCCGCCTTTTGCTTTCGTGGTGCTATGGGCAAGGCGCACCTGTTCAAGCTCTGCCTTCAGTTCTTTTCCGTGCATACTCCGAAGTGGAGTTGCCGGATCACATGGAAATTCTACGTTTCTGTTTTTGAGGAACCACCATCCTATTTCCCACAGCAGCTGCGCCATTTTACGTCCCTACTGCAGTGCACACGGGCTCCAGCTTCTCCACATCCTCACCAGCAGTTAGTGTCTGTTATTTCGACATCAGCCCTCCTAATGGGCACCAGCGGTACAGCTGAGCTCCTGAGCCCAGGCAAACCCAGGTGAAAACTAACCAGTGAGAAAGCAGTTGAGACGTCAACCACCATGAGGGGGCGACAGGGAGCAAGCAGACGGTGGGAAAGAAGCCCGTGGGAGGCGTGGAGGAGCCTCAGATCCTGGAGGACGTGGTGTCCCAGGAAGCAGGGACCTGAGGGTAGGGAGAAGCCCAGGCTCGGCTGCTGCGTGGTGGCGGGGGCTCGTGGCTGGGGGAGGGGAGGGCAGGTCACGGGTATTGTGTGCCAGTGGGGCAGGCCCTGGATTCACAGTCGGAGCCTGGTCCCCAAGGCCTGTCGGAACAGAACAATAATCCCACCCAACTCTTGCTCAGCCTGCACGGTCTTGCCCCTGGGGCCCCTTCCCTGTCCCTCTGCTTTCTCCGTCTTCTCCAGTTACAGTCCCAGTGCTCAGCTCAGAGTCTGGCACACATCAGGACCTTAATGAATGTTTGTCAAAGGAAGGAGGAAAAAACAGATAAAAGGATGGGTGGCGGCCCCCATCACACAGACAAGAAAACTGAGGGGGCAGCTCGATCCCATTCCACGAATTGCCGCCCACCCGGGCCTGCTTTTCACGATGCCCACTGAGCTCTGACCCTCACGGCTGGCCAGGAAGGAGGACACCCCCCCTCCCGTGATGTCTGCTGCACAGATGTTGCCCAGGGCAGTGCCCCAAACCACCCTCCTCCCCCTGCCCACTCCCACCCCCAGCCATGCCAACTAGATGCAGCTTCTTAAACGAAACTCCCCATGCAGAGAGGATGCTGCGATTTCCCCTGCCCACCGTTACAGGAAGTGCTTAATTACGGGAATTAATTAAATAATTATAGGAATTAATTAATTGAGTAAATTCCTTTCACTGGCATGCTACTGCTTGTTTGGGGGGCTCCACATGCATACGTGTGTGTGAGAGGGTGGGGAGAGCCCCCCAGACAGCTTGAATGATGGGCACATCCTCTGTTCGTTTCCTGAGCCCCGCTGTCCATGAATTGAGTCCCCATCTGGAGAGCGGGACTCCGGTGGCGTCACCCAGGCATTTAAGCTGTAGTGTATAAGAGTCCCCGACAGCCGCTGAGATTGATCCACAAGCCAAAGGGAAATGCATTAACCAATTTAACTGTCCGGAAATCCAGCATAATGAACATTCAAAGGTGTCTTATTACTAGCGCACTCTTGCTTGCCTTTATTTATTTAACACTTAAATATTTCTTAAATTAATTCTTGGGTTGGGAGTGTTTTCACAAACTCAGGTCTAGGAAAAGGGCTCAGGCTTTCTGTCAGTGAAGGGCTGAAAGTTTCGTAGATTTGAACAATTTGGTGTTTTTCAGGACACGTTCGCCTCTGCCATGGAAGTGTTCGTATTTAACCATGTCAGGGAGGAGGGCTGACGATGACTTTGAGGTGTGGGGACAGGGGCGGGGAGGCTGCGAGGGGCAGCATCCATGGCCTCTGGGTGCCAGCAGCCCCCTGACCACAGCTTAGCTCCATGGCAAGACTGCAACTGTCAGAGTGCAGGGGTGGGGTGCTATTGCTCTCCCAGTGCGTGGCCGGGGGAGGGTTCGTAAGGGTTTATTCACTCGCCGACTGGCTCGCCATGACAGCAAGTAACAGAGGCAGGAGTGTCTGACCAGGGACACCTGCTCAGACCCAGTGGGGAGGCCCAGTGGGTATAGGAAAGTGTAGAATGGAAACCAACACTTACTGAGCATTAACTGTGTTTTAGGCGCATAACATATATCATCCAACTTCATCGTCAGGGTAACCTTTTGGGGCTTCTGTGATAACCTCATCTGAAGTTAAGCAATGTGGACTCAGAGATATTAAGCAACATGCCCAAGGTCACACAGAAAGTGAGACGCTGAGCTGGTATTTGAACATCCATCTGTCTGGCTCCAAAGTCCATGCTTGTTCAACTCCACCATGCATCAGTTTCAGAAAATCTGCAGTTCTAGTTGTGTAATATTAAGTCAATGTGAAGCTAGGATTTATGGAGCTAAAGATAATTTTGAGGTCATTGGTGCAGCTACTCATTTTTACTGCTGGTAAACTGAGGCCCAGAGCACAGAAATGACTCACTCAAGGTTGTGGCAGTGCCAAGACCAGACCTTGGATCTGGGTGACATCAAGACCCAACCCTGTACGAGATTTGGGGGGACAAGGAAGCTTGTGGGCTTGGGTAATTGGAAAGCCCTTCCAGAAGGGAAGAGCTTTGACCTAGGTAGGGAAGGGAAAAGAATTTACCAGGTATCCATGTTGTTGGGGTGCAGAGAACAATACCTCAAAGCATGGTGCTTTGGCATGCTAAGAACTTTGAAATAAAAGAAACTGGAAGGTCTTAGAAGATGCCTAACTTTCTAACCTATGTCTCTCCCCCCACACCCTCCTCCCCACTCAGGGAGGGACTCTCTCTGGAATTTCCTCATCTGACAAAGGAAACTTCTCTCCAAAAGAAATACAATTGTCTTAAGATCCCCTCCCTAGGAATCTCATCACATAACCAGGAAAGATTAACCACTGGAGAAGAGACTAAAAATTGTCACCATGCCCAAAGAGACTTCTCATCTGTTCTTCTCCATGGCAACTTCAGGAGATTGCATGGGAAAATGTATCTGCACACTAAGACCACTTCTGTTCACAGCGAACTTCCACCTTCCCCACCTCCCCCAGAGCTCAGAGGAACTTTGTTCCAGGCCGTTGCTGTCAGGCTCATTCATTTCCCCTGAAAATCACTCCCTACCCTTCACAGCTGCCCATGTCCCCCACCTTCCTCTCCCCTTATAGGAAGAGGGTATTTAAGCCCCAACTATTCAACCCTTCTTTGAGTCTCATATTTTCAAGACTCCCATGTCCCTGTCCATGTAAATAAATTTGTAACCTTCTTCTCCTGTTAATCTGTCTATTGTCAGTTGTTTCTGTTTTCAGCAAACCTTTAGAGAGGGCAGAAGGGAAGCTTCCCCTCCATCCAGCCCTACAACTTCATGCCAGGCAATCAGCACACGCCATCTCACTTAATCCCGGCTACAGCTCTTTGGATCATCCCCATTTACGATGGTAGCAAAAATGTGAAAGTCTTTGACGTGAGGAAAAAAAAGATTACTGGACATTCTGAATAGCGCACCTTTCTGGGTTATCTGGGCCTTTCGTTGTCTGAGAATTTTTCTACAACGCCCTAAGTTGTAGAAAACTGACGATAATGCAAATGATTCTTGTCTGTAGAGATGCAAATCGATGTTTGTTGCAGTGCGATTGATTATTGCCCTGAGGATACTGCCCAGTTGGGCAAGTATCTGTAGATTCATTTCAAATTTCCTGTGTGTGTGTGTGTGTGTGTGTGCACGCACGCTCTTTGAATTCTCCTTCGAACCAGTTTTTAACACCTTATTGGTTCCTTCATTAATTAGTAAGTTAAAATCTTTTTGACACTTGTTCATCTTTATACTTGCATTAAAGTGATTACTTTACCTTTTTTTTTTTTTACTTAATTTCTGATGTGATAGTATGATTATTTTACCTTTTAAAAAATGGTGGCTTGCACCTGTAATCTCAGCAACTCGGGAGGCTGAGGTGGGAGGACTGATTGAGCCCAGGAGTTCTTCAAATCCAGTCTGGACAACATAGTGAGACCCTGTCTCAAAAAAAAAAAATTATCCTTTAGCCTAGATGACAAAACTTAAAATTTAAGTACTTTGCCCAGGGTCATAGCTTGTAAGAGCTAAAGTCTAATTCCAAACCTTCTATTTTTTCCCACTACCCATCTCCAGACACAGCTTTATAGCCTTCTTTTTTATAGCAGCAGGTTTATAAGGGTGACATCTGTGTCTTCACTTTTACCTCTCAGAGTCTCAGTGTCCTCAATTTTCAACTGAGCATCTAAAATGCAATCCTACTTACCTCAGTTATCCGAATAGATCATGTATACGGAGCACACTGAGAAACAGGAAAGCCCAGGCACAGGTACGTGTGTTAGAACAAAGGCGGCCCACGCGGCTGTGCACCCGCAGTTAGAGCTGAGGGCGAATTCTGGCTCCACCACTTAGCAGTCCTGTGACTTTCTCAAGTCACTCACTCCTGCCTTGGACCCTCAATCCCCTGCCTGCATCCCAGAGATGCTGCAAGGATGGGGTGAGATAACGTCATGCGAGTGCGTTAGAGGCTATAAATGCCATTGCGAGGCTGAGCCTCAGCGTGATTTCCTACTTCTCTAGGGACAAACCAGGGCTCCCACCTCGAGCTCTCTGCCCCCCACTCTCCTCCCCATCCCTCAGCCAAGCCAGCAGCAGTGGCCAAGTCCGCCTTCACCTGGAGGCGCTTTCCCAGTGAAAGCTGGGCCGGGGATGTTTTCCCAGGCTCCTCAGACACGCCACCGCTAAGCCAGTGCAGAAGTTCCACGAGAAGATCACCCACAAAACTCTCGCATCAGCTTGCATGCACTTGCCAGCTTTCTATAGCTACGCGATGGCTCTGGTGTCCCATCCACCTGGGTATTTCCTTGAGATAACTTTTCACCAGGTGCGAGCTTATCCAAGCTCTGCAGCTGAGCAGGTGCTGGTGTGAGGAGCAGAACGAGGCCTGGCCTCTTGCCCTCCCCTCCACCAGGTGACAGCATCACAGAACCTGGGGGCAATAGCAGGCGGAGATGGCCAAGGCCAAAGGGCTCCAGATCACAGATCTGGGGAGCTTTCAAAACTCCAGATCAAAGGACCCAGACCTTCTAAATCAGAACGTGAAAGGCTAAGGCCCAGCAAGGTTTATTTTTTTTAAAATCTCCCCAGGGCTTTCTGGTGCCCAGCAACCTGGTTTGGAAACCACCTTTCTAAAGCAATCTTCTTCATGTTGATAAGACGGAGCCCATGACGCAGAGGCGTTAAGTCAAGTTCAAGGTCACTCAGGTCACCCTCTTGGACCCGTTGTTCCAGAGGGGCAGCTTCTTAGGGGCTGGCATTTCTGCTGCAGGGGCTGAGAAGTGGGAAGGAGCCCATGCCGCATTCCAGAGCAGATCTGGCTGTGAGCAAACCAGAGAGAGCTTGAGCGTTAGCCGGGCTGAATGGATAATTAAACAGATAGCAAAATGGAATGCAGTTCCACACACCTCCCGGGAGCCGGCTGGGGAAGATAATATGCTTTCCTGTTGTCAGAAGGCACAGGAGGAAAAACAACTGGGCCTGGCCTTTGGCCATTTAACAATATTGCTTTTGTAAACAAGTTGAAAAATCCAATAACTGTAAAACTTATGGCATGTCCTTAAAAGCCTGTCGCTGCTTTCCCGGTAAATGGATGAGCGTTTCCGACTGAAGGTGTTCTAATTAAACAGTCCTCGTCCCCAGGGGCAGCCAGGTCATCCCCGGGAAAGATGGTCTGGTCCCTCCCTCCCCCCACCGTGGCCTGGGGACCAGAGGTGGGGGTGGTGAGCTTGGGGTGCAGCCAGGACAGTTTTCTGTTTGTTTCGTTGGTGGCTGTGCTGTGTTGTAGCTGAACAGCTCTCCTCCCTCTTCCTGGGGTCTGCAGCTGCTCTGAAGGACAATGCGGCACAAGCTCAAAGGAGCAAACTCTTGAGATGGAACCACAGCAGCGGTGGCTCCCCACCCAGGGCAGGCCCTGCAGCTGGGGAGGTGGAAAAGGCTGTTCAGTCCCCTACTCAGGAAAACCTTCGGTGGCGGAAGCAACAAAACAGTCCAAAGTCTAGTTCTAGGCTCAGAGGAGCTCACGGTCCTAGTGGGAAGAGAAACATGCACGCACTCACGTACACACACACATGCTCACACACACTCACACATGGTCACACATTCAAGCATACACTCACGTACACGCTTACACAAACTCACACACATGGTCTCACACACACACACATATCCTAAACAGGGAACAGAAGGAGGGAGCCAGGGCGGATGCTCCGGGACCCAGGGGTCTTCATGGAGGAATCGCAGACACTCAGGGCTGGCTGGGATTCCGAGGCCTGCCGGTCCAACAGCCAGCTCTCACCGCCTGCCTCCCCGCTCCCTATCTACCTGGACTGGGCCTCACTTCACAGTCATCTGCAAGACTGTCCTCACTCCAGACATTGGCTGCAAGCTCGAGGGGGTCCCTGGGCCACCTGCATTCTCACCGATTAGCTACAAACTCAAGAGTTCCTACAACCACCCTCAGCTTTGGTAATTTGCTAGAAGGACTCGCAGAACTCGAGCCCAGGAAAGCACTATACTTACGATAATATATTTTTAAAAGTTTTGCTGACGTACACATAGGGTCAAATTTACCATCTTAACCATGTTAAGGGTGCAGTTCGGTGTGTCAAGTACGCTCACGTCGTGCAGCCGATCTCCAGCCCGCCCTTCACCTCCCGTCACTGAAGCTCTGTGCCCACGAAAGAGTCACTCCTCATTTTCGCCTCTCCCCAGCCCAGCCCCCGGCAACCACCCTCTACTTTGAGTGTCTCTGACTCCCGTAGGTACCGCATGTAAGTGGAATCCTACGGTACTTGTCCTTTGGACCATTCCAGTTTTATTATAGCAAAAGGTTGCAAATCAGAGCCAGCCCAGAGAGAGACAGAAGGTGAGGTCTGGGAGGCTCCAAGTGCGAAGCTTCCGCCGTCCTGAGGGACGCATCGCCCTCTCAGCACTGCAGGGTGACAAACCAAACAGTTCCACCAACCAGCGCAGCTCACCTGAGCTTTGGTGTTGGAGTTTTTGTTGGAGTTTCATTACATGAAGATGATTTATCGCATCATCGACACGTGATGGAACCCGGTCTCCAGCCCACCTCCCTCCGAGAGGTCAGGTTGACAGCAATGGCTCAAAGCCCCAACCCTCCAGTCACACCTGGTCCTTCCCACACAGCCAGTCCTTATCTGAGTCATCTCATTAGCATAGACCATGGGGGTCACCCATCTTGAGTCACCTCATTGGCATCAGCTATCAGGTGTCATCTGAGGGACCTGCCATGAATAACCATGACAGGGTCCCATAACCCTCATGAGGGATCAGGGATATTTTTCTAGCAGCATACCAGGCCCTCCTGCCTCAGGGTGGAAGGGTGGCCCCAGAAAGATACACCCACATCCAGGAACCTGTGAATGTGATCTTAACTGTAAAGAAGGGTATTTGTAACTAAAGACCTTGAGATGACAGCATCCTGGATTATCCAGGTGGGCCCTAAATCCAATGACAAGTGTCCTCATAGGAGACACACAGCGGAGAGACAAGGGCAGAAAAGGAGAAGGCCACAGGAAGACACAGCCAAGGGTAGGAGTGATGCTGCCACAAGCCAAGGGACGCCCGGAGCCCCCGGAAGCTGGGGGAGATGAGGAGGAATCCTCCCTTGGAGGCTGCAGAGGGACACAGTGCTGCTGGCACCTGGGTCGTAGGCTTCTGGCCTCCACGACCGTGAGGGACTAAATTCCTGTTGTTTAAAGCCACCAAGTTTGTGGTACCTGGTTACGGCAGCCATAGGAAACTAACACAGGGTGTCTAAACTGTACCCCATGTTCACTATGGCCTCCCCACAGGACAGACCTAAAGAGCAACTAGAGGGAAACTGAAGCAGGCACCCAGGCAGAGGGGACAGTGAGAGGCTGTGGCAGATGCTGGTGACAGCCCAGCCCATAGGCTTCTTCCTCTTCTTCCCAGAAAGAGAAGCCCCCAGGCCTCTGTTTCTCTTCTGCACAGCTGCGCACTGAGGAAAGGACTTCGCTCTAATTTGTGAAAACTAATTGTGCTAAACCTACCTCCCTTGCCAGCGATGAGTTAAGGGGTGAGCATGTGACCCTGTCATGGCCAATAATGTGAGAGGAAAGATTTTCAGGCTTTAAAAAGTGGTGTAGGAGAGAAGACAGTCCCTCATTCTCTGCTGGACTGTGGGGGTGCATGGAGCCCCAGCAGCCCCCTTGTGACCATGAGGGTAGTGAGCTGGCTCACTGAGGAGGGACAAGGGCACAAGGGGAAAGGAAAGAAACGGACTTCGTGGTGACGTTGTCCAGCCCCTGATTAATCAATCAGCCCTGCCCCTGTGTACTTCCTGGAGTGGTAACAATAAATTCCTTCTCCTGGGGCTTGTTGGGGCAGACTTTTCTGCTACTTGCAGCCAAAGCATCTGTACTCAGTGGTTTTCAAACATTTTAAACCAAATCTCATAGGGAAAGCATCTTCCATTGGAACCTAGTACACACATTCATATAGAGAACGGAAACAAATAATTCACAAAATGTGTCTCTACAACGCATTCTGATATTTTCTGATTTTTTAAAATTGCTGGTCACAACCAGAATTCATAGATTGATTTTATGACCTCCCAGCAGTCATGATGCAGGACTTGAAAAACATTACCCTAAAAAAATACGGAAATGGATATTCTGGGGGTGGCGGTGGGCAGCAGAGAAAGAGGGAGGGAGAGAGAGAGAAGAGAGGAGTCAAGTGGACCCAAAGGAGACAAAATCACAGACACCAAGATGTCACTGCACTGAGGTGGGTTGGGCACAAAGAAAGACAGAGATGACGAGGGGTACAGGGAGAGCGTCAGAGAAACGGGGACAGAGGAATGGACAGGAGGAGCCCGACACAGATGGAGCCACACGCACAGACGCTGACATGGTCACACGAGGGCAGAGGCAGGATCAAGTGGAAGCCACAGAAGCGGGGGATGGGAGGGGGAGACAAAGCAATCCAGGAAATTAACAATGAGATGCAGAGACAGAAACACGAACAGGCTGGGAAACGGGGAATCTGAGACTGAGACCCGAAGGAGACACACCCCAGACACAGCCAGAGAGGGGCAGGGAGATTGGCCAGTGCACGGCCAGGGTCTTGGAGCCAGAGTCCAGGTGCAGCGCTGGCGCGGCCACTCATTAGCCGTGTGGCCTTGGCTGGGCCATTTCTCCTCTCTGGGCCTCTGCTTCCTCCTGGGAGAAACTGGGTAAGTGCAGAGAGAGCCGGGAAGTGACAGATAGACTAGGACTTACAGTCTTGGAAGGGCTGTCCTCACGGTCCCCGACCCTTGACCAGACAGACAGTCTTAGCTGCCACCCGCCCCAGCGACCCCAGCGTCCCTCCCCTGACAGTCCCCTCCCCTGCTCCTCTGCCCAAAGGAGGGAAACCCATTTCCCCGGGAACAGCTGTGTTTCCTCCACAAACAAATGTTCCCTTAAAACGTTTCTGAGGAAGAGCGGATGGTAATGAGCGAACATCTGGCCGAGCGGCACACTCTCGATTCTGGCGGCCCCGCAGCCCGCCGAGTGACTATTCCCTAATGTTCACCGCGTCCCGGCACCTGCTATTCCCAATCAGGCTTGTTCCACTACGCCTCGATTAAGAGCAGCTGCGGGGCCGCGCGGACGGGGAGGGAAGAGCCCCCTTCCCCAGCAGCTCCCTGGCTTCTTGCCTTTGCGCTTCATTCATTCCTTCCTTCATTCCTTCATCCAGCCACCTGGGCTGCGGCCTTTGGGAATACAGATCTGAATGACGGATCCTCGCCCCCACGCTGCCCACAACCTCTGAGGCAGACACGCCTCTTCCCGGGCATTGGCGAGCGCATTCTGTAAAAGCCCAGACAGTAAATATCCGGCTCTGCGGGACGCACGGTCTGTCTCAGGTCCTCAGCCCCACTGCGGCAGGCAGCGTGAGGGCAGCGTGCACAGTCTGTAAGAGGATGAGCAGAGCTGTGTTTCAATAAAGCTTTATTTACAAAAGTGGTGGTGGGCTGGGGACGTCACTTCCCCTCTGAGCCTCGGTTTCCTCCTTTAGAAAAGGAGGGGGATGCAACATACAGGCTCAGAAATGGGGATGGTGGGACTTGCTTCACGGGTTGCCAGGAAGATTAAGAGAGAAAAACACACCGTGAACAGGTTTATGTGACAACACACAATGTCATTGGTACTATTAGTTGTGTTTTGTCTGCTCAGCCTCATGTTTGAGGCCTTTCACTCTCTTCATTGCCCTCTCCCCTCTTCAGAGCCCAGAACTTAACTTTTTATTTAACATTTATTGCGTGTTAACTGTGCGCTGGGTACCCTGTTTGTATTAATAATATCTCACTTTATCCTTTCCAAAATTCTGTGAGGTAAATTCTCTTTTTATTCCTATTCTCCAGTTAAGGAAACACGCTCAGAGAGGCTAACCCATTGGCCCAGGGTCAAGTGGCTTGTACATTGCAGATCTACACCCAAATCCGGATTTCCTGGTGTTGAAGCTTGTGCTTCTCACTAAAGTCCCATCCTGATTCCCTGTTTTCTACCAAAACCTGTCTACCAACCCTCCTCCAGGCAGGTGAGGCAAATACTGTCTTTCTCATCTGTCTCATTACCAGATCTTATGCCATATTAGCCATTTACATGTTAGTATAAACTAGAACCGACTTTCTGCAATTCTTTCCTGACTCATCTCAGGCAGAGGTCCCTGCTGGCCCCTCTGTGTCCCCAGAGCTCCTTGTGATTTTCTCAACACAGCACGTGCCACACTGCATGGTCATCATACTTCTTCAGTGCCCTTTGAACCCGAGTTTGTGGTTTGGCCAAATTTTATATTCACTCATCTCAGGGTCCCCAGTGACCAACACAGCACCTGACACTAAGCAAACACTCAATTAGACCTGATGAGTGAATGAATGAATGAGTTAATAAAATTCTCCCTAAAGAAAACCAGATGCATGAATGAATCTTGGTGTTAAGCAACTTTTGTTTTAGTGAGATGACAGTGACGGATACTTGAGTCAGGGCTGGTCCTACCAGGAGGGGACTATAAATTAGGAGACTCTAAAAGTCCCCTTCACCTCCCAGGAATTCTCCCTCATCCAGTCACTGCTCACCGTTAGTCTGTCCTTGTGCTGTGGGCAGATTCTCCTCCTGCAAACCTCTCGCCCCGACTTCACACTTCTGTGCAAGTCTCGTCTCCTCCCAGCCGTCCTCCCAGACCTCCCAAATCCTGATCTATCCCCTTGTCTCTGCACTCCTGGGCTGTCGAGCGGGGCCCGGAGCTGAAGAGAAGGCTGGAGAATCAGCCCGGGAAATGGGCAGGGGTCCAAGTCCCCACTGTGGGAACAAACCGGGGTGGGGCAGCCCCGGGCCCAGGACCCTGCTGCTGGGTGAGTATAGAGCTGTCCTTACGTCTTTGCATCTTGCTCATACCCAGCCTCCTGGTTGGAAGCAGCCGCTGGGCCAGGCTGAGATCACACACTATGCCCTGTATGCAATCCAGGGAGGTTCTGCCCCCACCCAGACCCACACCAGGGTGTGTTAGGCAAATGCACGGAGTTCAGGGTCCACTGCAGCCTGCCCCTTTGGCCGCCCAGCATCCGCGTCCAACCTTCTCACTTCCCCGTGTCTACCACCACGTGGGACGAGAGCAAACGCAAGGGCTGTTTAGGAAGCAAACCGGCAGGGCATGCAGACGGACCGGACATGGGGAGAGGGAGAGGAAAGCCTTCAGGCTGGCTGCTCCATGTCTGGCCTTCAGAGCTACGGGGATGGAGGCGCCATCACAGCGGTGCGGGCTGCTCGAAGACGCCCAGGTGTTGGAAACAGGCCAGCGGCTCGCCCTCCCCGCGCACACCTCCCACACTCCCAGACTGCGCCCAAAGCATCTTTCCGTGGCTCTGCCCCGGGCCGCTCCAGCCACCCCCACGCAGGAGCGCTGCCACCGCGTTCCCAGGGCACGCACTTTAGGTCCCACCATCCTCAGCAAGCCCAGCCCCCCCGCCTTTCCTCGCCTCAACAACACTCGGGACCTCACTGTGCGTTTCTGCGCCAGCACTGGGCCTGTCTGCTCTCAGCGACCCTGCCCAGGCCGCGAGGCGGGTGCCGGCTTGCCCATCGCAGGCAGACACACGTCCAAAGCTGAGGAGCTGGCCCTGAGGTTCACGGCAGTCCCCTGGGAGGCTGCACTGACTGGATCTTTGTTTACTGCCCCAGAACTTTCCACCGCACTCCAGGCTGCCTCTCCACAGCCCCCGTGGAAAAGGGCGCTGCTACTCCAGACGCCCCCATCCTCAAAGGCCCCCCGCACCCTCCCATCAGGGCGGTGGCTGTGGGGAAAGGCAGGCCCTTGAGGGAACAGTTCGAGAGCAGGAGAGAGAGGATGAGGAGAGGACAGCAGAGAGGGGGGAAACGGTCCCCTTCCCTGTCCTGTCTCCAGCCCCCCAGTGTAGGGCAGCCACAGTGCTGAGCTGCGCTACCTGCTTTGGTTCCTGGCCCCAGGCGGGGGCCAGCAGGGCCATCCTGTGTTATCTCCTGTGTCTATGCCAGTGTGGGCAGGCCCAGGGAGCAGCTGGCAAACTGTCTTCCCGACTGCAGCTTCCTCGAGAGCCCCCAGCTCCCCCAGAGGCCTGGACCATTCTGTCAGGGTGCCAGAGCTGCCCGGGAGGATGCCACTGCCGCCTTGGCGCGGCGAGAGGAGCACAACTCTCTCAGTCAACAAAGTTGTAATTTTTTCTCTCTAAATTATGTTTAAGATAACACCCTTCTATTCTGACTCTGTGCACTGAGCACACGCCAGCTGCCAGGTTCTTGCACGTTCCGACGTGTTAAGTCTTCTGGAAGGCCGGGACTGGCGGTCTTTCCCCGGCAAAGGAGGACCTTGCACCCCAAGAGGCAAAGTGAGGCCCCAGGGTCACCGTGCTGGGTCGGGGTGTCAGTGCGGCACCTCTGCTCCCTTGCGAGGCTCAGAACTGCTTTTCCCAGGATCCCCTTCCCTGTAGAGGTCAAGTCGGCAAGATGTGCAGGGTAGAAATGAAATACAGGGCTCGGGGGCAGGCCAGTCACACACACAGAGGTGACCTGTGAGCCCCAGCTTGCTCCCACTCTGTCCCAGGGCCAGTCCTCTTCCTAGCTGCTGGCCCTGCCACCAACCGGCAGCCCCCAGGCCACCACTAGGCACCTCCACAAGGTGGTGGTCTCCCCGACTTCCTCTCCAGCTCTGCCTCCCTGGCCCGGCAGGACAGGCCCTGTAGCCTGAAGCAGCAAAGGACAAGCTGGAGTGCAGCGTGGAGGGGCTGTGGGGTGCAGTGGTGCAGACACAGTCAGACGAAGCCCAGCCCTGTCGCTTACTCGCCTGTAAGAACTCAGGTGAGTCACTACTCCCCCTCGAACCTCAGTTTCCCCAACTGAGAAATGTAGGTAATGGTCATTCTCTCCAGGGCCAATGTGAGGGTTTGAAATCATGTCCTAAAGCACCTAGTCAATGGCATGATGATCTCTTACGATATAAATGTTCATATTATTTGTTTTCTAGAACGCATGCTCTTTGCACAATGAACATACATTGAAAAATAATAATGCTAGCCTGGGCAAGAGCGAGACCCCGTTTCTATTAAAAATAGAAAGAAATTAATTGGCCAACTAAAAATACATAGAAAAAATTAGCCAAGCGTGGTGGCACATGCTGGTAGTCCCAGCTACTCGGGAGGCTGAGGCAGGAGGATCGCTTGAGCCCAGAAGTTTGAGGTTGCTGTGAGCTAGGCTGACGCCGCAGCACTCTAGCCTGGAAAACAGAGTGAGACTCTGTCTCAAAATAATAATAATAATAATGATGATGATGATGATGATGAAGGGGAAATGAAACTGAACTCCAAATCTCTTCTGCACCCCACCCCTGGCTCCCCAAGAGCCTAGTCCCTCTCTGAGGACCTCACTTGGTTTCTGCGACTGGACTGAAGTCTTCGTTACATTTGGGTCTAAGAAATGTCACAGTCCTTCACTTTTCTAAATCAAGCTGATTTGTATCCCCAGGCTTCCTGTAACTCCTTTATAAGGGTCAATTTCTACGGCATTTCTGCAGCACCCTATAACCCACCTGTTTCTTTCATCCTACAAAACGTTTGATACGTGGCGTCCCAGGACTTGGGGCAGGGCCTGGCCCATAATAACCCAGGCTGTAACAGTGACATTGGCACTGCCCCTTCTTCTACAGATGGGGCCTGGTCTTTCTCCTCTTTCCCCTGCTGCGTGTAGCTGGCTGCCAAGATGCTCCACTCATCCAGCTGCATCCAGAGCCTGCGAAGACCCCTGTCCAGCCCCCCTGACTCCCACCACCAGCCCATCAAGGTGCAGCCTGAGCTGGGGAGCAGGCACAGGACCCTACCTTGGCACTCAAACCCCTTCATCTCCTCTCCAAACGGGGTATCGAGAGGCACCCGTCATCTTCCAGGTAACTGACTGCCCCATCTCTGACCCTCAAGGCACCCTAGTCCCCCAGCTCCCCATCCCCAGGAAAAGCCAGATCCACCCCAGGATGGACCAAGTCCTGGTGGTAGTTTCTGAAACAAAGGCTGTTACCCCTTGCCCACCTCTGCCCCGCCCTAGCAATCGTAGGCTTGGACTCTTCTACCCAGGAAGAGGGAGAGAGATGCTTTCATTTTCCTCCATCACAAAACTGTGCTATTAAATATCTTTTCAACAATTCACCTTGTAACCTACGCTCCTCAGGGCCCTGGGCCCACCCACCTGCCCAGGCCCCTGGATCTCTGGAGAAGGAGCTGCTAACTCTCTGCTAGCTGTCCCCCAAGTGCCCAGCCACCTAAGGTAGACTTAGCTCTGACTCAGACCAGGATTCGCTCTCTGTGATTTGTTAGGGGTGACACTGAAATGAGTTTGCATTCATTGCTCTAACAAGGGTCACAGCCGAAGTAGAATGGGTGGGAGGAAACCGCAAAGGCTCAGGGCCTTCAAAAATCCATTAAGAAGTGAGCCCACAGGTGGCAGAATGACATATGATTTATCATCCACTTGGGAGATTATCTATACTTAGTAGAGAGACCAAATGATTTATCTTCCCAACCCAGACACTTGTGCGTGAGAAAGAGGGGTCATTAGTAATTACTCCAGGCAGCAGGTGTAAATCAGGCTTTCCCCAGGCAGCCTTGGACATGTGGTCACACATTAATTGGAAGCTGGGACCTATTATTTTTCTCTCATTAGCTCCTGTGAAAGTCTGGACCAGTTTCATAGCCTCCAATGTGGAAATGAAGAAACCAAAGTTAAGAGCAGGGAGGTGATGTGCCCAAGGCCAGGCAGGGGTTATGGGCACTGTCTGCCTTCCAGCTGGGCTCCCATCCTTTACAGCCCTTGTCACTGTCCATCATTCTCGTTCATAGCTTACCTGCCTGTCCAGAGAACCTGCAAGGGGTCCAGTCCTCAGGGAAGTTCCCAGCATCAGGGCCAGAAAGGGACATTCTGGAATTCTGGAGGCAGAAGACATAGGCATCTTTATGGTCTAGGTGAGGAGAAACCGTGGCCAGAGGCAGGGGGTTGGATGAGTTGACCTCTGCCAACATCTTTAGCTGTGGAAGAACAGCAAAGTCCCAGATCTCACCTGGTGCAGCTTGCTGCATTGCTCTGTGAAAACCACAAGAGGGCGCCCCCACACCAACAAAGACAAATGCCTTGACACGTTTTCCCAAAGCCAGAGCCAGGGCCCTTTCACTTTTTGTTACTTCTTGTTGATTAAGTTTTAATTTTTTTTCGTTTTGAAACAATGTCATACATACAAAAAAGCTACAAGTACAACAGTACAAGTCATTTTTCCCTTGAACCATTAAGAGAAATTTGCTGTAATGACTCCCCAAGTCCACCAAATTCTTTAGCCTCTGTTTCCTGTAAACAGGGACTTATTCGAACTGACCTCACTGCAGCCATGGAAATAAAAAAATCGACACCGAAACATCCCCGCCACTTAATCTTCAGCGCCCCCTCCTTCCTGTTCTTCCAGGCTTCCTCATGATGTTCTTCGTGGCACCGTATGCAGGTCAGAATCACGCTTCGCCTGGAGGGCAAGTCTCTCCAGCCCCCTGCAGGCTGGGAAAGTTCCTCGGTATTTCCTTGGCTTTATGATCGCTGCACTATTGTAGGATGCCCCTCCGTTTGGGGTTCTGGTGGTTCTCACGACAAGACACAGGTCCTGCCTCTCTGTGTTCTGTTCCAGACGCTGTCCCCTCGCCATAGCCTACCGAGGCAGGACTCTGCCCGTTCACTCCTCCTATCTGCTCTGATCGCCAGGCTGCGCTGAGGTCTCACTCTTTCCCTGTGTGACTGGTGAGTATTGTTGCGGGAGGTGCTCTGAAACAACGTATTCATCACTATCCTCTTCAGCTCATTCTTTTGTTTGTTTGTATGAGCGTGGATTCTCCTTTTCTGATTTTACTCAATGGGTTATATAATCTGTTGCCACCACTATATATTTTGGTGCTCAGATTGCCCCAGGTTTTTGCAGTGGGAGCTCCTTCTGGGTGGCGCCTGTGCCTTTCTGACACGTCTACATCATTCTGTGGCCACTTCCTTGCTTTCCGGCACCACGAGATGCTCCAGATTCGTCTTGTACTTTCTACACCCCAGTTCTGAATCAGCCATTTCTCCAAGGAGCTCCCAAAGTGGAGAATGGTATTTAGAAGCCAATGTCTGGTCTCCGGTGTGCGCGTTGCTACTGGGACGTCACTACCCCAGGCCCTCTCAGGGGTTAGAGCTGGGGAATAGATGTATATTTACACTCATGTTCACATCTGTATTTCTCTAACCCCTATTGATCTAGCTGTCTATCTCTGTTTATTTGTCTATCTATCTAACCATGAGTTTAATCTGACACTTCTAGTTCCATTCAAAACCACAGTTTGATTGAGTTCTCTCCCTTTCCATACTTGTGAGTCCCTTCTCTGACAGTGAGGAACCTGGCTCCCATTATCTTTATATATTTACTTTTGAATCAATCTTCCTATATGTAACCCATCTCCCATCTCTGCCACCACCCCCACCCCTCACCCTACTCGGGCTTTGACACTCCTCGGTGGGTTACTGCAGCCACTGCCCTCCTCAGATGCCGTCCTCGCCTGCTCAGGCGCCGTCCTCCCCTGCTCAGGCACCAGTACCTCCCACAAGGTGGCCACCAGCGGGGGTGCCCTGCTCAATCCACACGGTCTTCAACACTCTGTGTGGGCTGCCACTCCCCACATGGGCGCCTCCTCTCATTACACATGCTGTGACTGCTGTCTCTGGGTGCTATGGTATGAATAGCACTTGTTGGAAACTTAATTCCCAATGCAACAGTGTTGAAAGGTGGGACCTTTAAGGGGGGATTAGGTCCTGAGGGCGCTGCCTTCATGAGAATGATTAGTACTATTATCATGGGAGTGGGTTCATTACCATGGCAGTGGGTTTCTCATAAAAGGCTGAGTTCAGCCCCCTTCCCTCTCATGCATGTATCCTCTCTTGCCCGTGTGATGCCTTCTACCACGTTATGACACAGCAAGAAGGACCTCACCAGATGCAGCCCTTGATCTTGGGCTTCCCAACTTCTAGACTTCTGAGCCAAATCAATTCTGTTCATTATAAATTATCCAGTCTCAGGTATTTTGTTATAGCAGAACAAAATGGGCTACGACAGGAAATTGGTACTAAGAAGTGGGGCTGTTGCTGTAACAAATACCTTAAAATGTGGAAGCAGCTTTGGAACTGGGTAATGGGTAGAAGCTGGAAGAATTTGGAGAAACAGGCTAGAGAAAGCCTAAATTGCCCTGAATGGGGCTCAGAATAAGAGAAAGCATGTAGAGAAAGTATGAAACATCTTAGAGATGGATGTGATCAGAATGTTTGTAGCAATATGGATGGTAAAGTCCGTTCTGATGAGGTCTCAGATGCACCTGAGGAACAAGATACTGGAAACTGCAGTGAAGACCATCCTTGTTACACTGTTGCAAAGAATTGGTGGAATTGCATCCAGGCCCTAGGACTTTGTGGAGGGCAGAACTTAAGAGCAATGAAGTAGGATGTCTGGCAGAAGAAATACCTAAGCAGCAAAGCATTCACAGAGCTGCATGGCTTCTTTTAGCAGCATACAGTAAAAGAAGAAAGAAATTACTTAAAGACCAAGTTTGTAATTCAGAGGGAAGCAGAACAGAAAGGTGTGGAAAACTCTCAGTCTAGCCATGTAAAGGAAAAAGGAGTTCCAGAGAGAATACATAGGGTGTGATTAAGGAGCTGTCAGCTCCAGAGATAATGTGGCTAGAAGGAAGCCAGGTTCTGTTCATCAAGACAATGGGGGAATGACCTAGAAGGCATTTCAGAGATCTTCAAGACAAGGTAGGACCCTGAGGGCAAGGCATACAGAGAGGCAGCTCTGGGACCTCTGCACTCACTGCCGGGGCTGCCTCAGGACTCTGCTCCCTGTGTTCTGGCACAGTGCCCCTTGGCTGCCCCAGCCATGACTCAAGCCAGCCCAGGTGTCACTCTTGCTGCAGCTCTGAAGGGCACAGTCAGCTTCGGTGACATCCTCATGGTGCTAACTCTGCAGATGCGCAGCGAGCATGAGCTGTGGGGCCAAGGTGGCCTCCACCTAGATTTCAAAGGAAGTCATGGATGACCTGGGGGCCCAGGTATAAACCTGCCACAGTGCAGAGCCACCACAGAGTCCCCACTAGGGCACTGCCTAGTGGAGCCATGGGGCAGAGCCACCCCTGAGACCCCAGAACTGTGGAGCTACCAGTGTGCGACACCTGTCTGGGAGAGCGGCAGGCAGCGGACTCCAACCCATAGAGCTGCTCTGTAGGCCGAGCCCAGCAAAGCCACAGGCGGCTGCCTGGGCCGTGGCTGCCCCAGCAGGTATGGGGTATGCTCAGAAGGCAGGACATGGAGTCGGAGGAGATTATTCTCCAGCTATAAGATTCAGTGTTCGCCCTCCTGGGTTGTGGACTTACTTGGGACAGTTACTCCTCCTTTCTTGCCTGTTTCTCCCTTTTGGAATGGGAATGTCTATCCTATGCCTTCCTGTTCCACGATTTTATTTTGGAAGCACCTAACTTGTTTGCTTTCACAGACTCACAGTGGGAGGAATTTGCCTCAGGATTAATCATGCCTTGAGTTTCTTCCCCATGACTGATTCAGATGAAACCCTGGACTTTGGACTTTTAAGTCAATGCTGGACAAGCTAAGACTTTGGGGGCTATTGGGATGAAATGAATGTACTTTGCATGTGAGAAGGACATGAATTTTGGGGCCCAGGGGCAGAGTGCTATGGTTTGAATGGGTCCCCCAAATTTCATGTGTTGGAAACTTAATCCTCAATGCAACAGTGTGGAAAAGTGGGACCTGTAAGAGGTGATTAAGCCGTGAGGGCTCTGCCCTCGTGAATAGATTAACGCTGCTATCATGGGAGTGGGCTCCTTGCCACAGGAGTGGATCCTCACCGAAGGCTGAGCTTGGCCCCTTCCTCCCCTCATGAGTGCTCTCTAGCCCACGTGACGCCTTCTACCATGTTATAACAGGGCGAGAAAGCCCTCGCCGGATGCGGACCCCTCATCTTAGACTTCCCAGCCGCTAGAATCATGAGCCAGATAAATTCTGCACGTTGTAAATTACCCACTCTCGGCTGTTCTGTTATAGCAACAAAAACCAGACTAAGACCCTGGGCCGTCCCCACTCCCAACACACACACCTCCAAGAGGACACCTATGTTGTGCAGCTCCACCTGGTGGCTTTCAGTTGTTGACAGGAAGAGAGGAAGATGACGAGGAAGAGTTATTTTTATAATTTTGTATAGTATTTTATTTTTGTTTCATGACTATAGTCTCATCTCATATGTCTGGGAGGGTATCGACGGCAGGTGTTACTTGTTTATTTTGCAGTTTCGTCCCCTGCAGAGTCGTATTCCTTGGACCTGCCTTTTCACTTGTGTGGTGATGGAGATATTCATGCAGCCTTCTGGGACTCCCTGGCCGCGGGCTCACGTGTGACAACGAGGAATGAGCAGACCAACTGGACGTGGGGTCAGGCTCCGAGGGCTTGTCAACTGTGGGTGTCCCTGCAGGGAGACCTGCCTGGGTCAAGGAGTTGGGGAACCCCTAATGCCAGGACCCATTCCCCATGAGCTGCACCGATTCTGCAGGAAGGCCTATTACTGTCTCCTGTCTGGACGGGGTGCCCGGCTGCCAGGGCGCAGGTGGTGAATAGGCATCGAGGCAAGGATGGGGGTGGTGTCAGCATCAACAGGCTACACTCCCTTAACCCTCCGGCAGGTGGTATGGCACCTCTGCTCTCGACTTTTGGTGGTGGCCACCTGTCAAGAGACCCACCTTTACTACTCCCTCAAGAAAATAACCCACCAGGCCAGGCAAGGTGGCTCACACCTGTAATCCTAGCACTTTGGGAGGCCAAGGCAGGAGGATTGCTTGAGGCCAGGAGTTTGAGACCAACCTGGACAACATAGCAAGACCCTGAATCTACAAAAAAATAATAAGAAGAAAGCTGGGTGTGGTGGTGTACACCTGTAGTCCCAGCTATTCTGGAGGCTAAAGCAGGAGGATCACTTGAGCCCAGGAGTGTGAGGCTGAGGCTGTAGTGAGCTATGATCATGCCATTGCACTCCAGCCTGGGTGACAGATTAAGACCCTGTCGGAAGGAAGGAAGGAAGGAAGGAAGGAAGGAAGGAAGGAAGGAAGGAAAGAAAGGAAGAAAGAAAGAAAGAAAGAAAGAAGCCCCAATCTTTTTGACAGTGAGGGATCTGGCTCTAGACATCTAGCTGTACAGAGACGGTCAGAGATGGAGAGAGTGAATGTGGAGCCTCACTTTTTCTTAAATGGACTACCAGTCAGTTCCATTATTTTTGTCTCTCTCTTCATGTCCCCTCCCAGAGGTATTCGCAGCCTCTAGTTCCCAAGCCTTCTGAAGATCCTGCCGCGTAAGCGGGGTGACTCTCAGCTTTCCCACTCCTGGGCTAGTATTCCATTGTCTTGGGTTTCACTTACAGCGACCCGTCTGCTTTCTCTCTTCCAATATTTTTTTGTCCTTATTTCTTCTGTCCTCCCAATCTTTACAGATTCAGACATATTTTTAAAACCCACTCTTTACTGATTTTCTGATGAGTCCTGGGGAGGCAGCAAAAGTAGATGAAGGTGTCTAATCATCCACTTGTCTAGCCCCTAGGACAGACTCTTTTTTTTAAAATTATAATTCTTTTCTTCCTTTTATTTTTAGTAATACAAGTAATAGTTGTACATATTTATGGGACATAGTGTGATATTTCAATGCACATATACAATGTGTAATGACTGAATCAGAATAATTAGCATATCCATCATTTTGAACAGTTATCATTTCTTTGCGTTCCAAACATTCAAAATATTCTCTTCTAGCTATTTGAAAATATACACTATTGTTAACCATATTCACCCTTTGGTGCTATAGAACACTAGAATATTTTCCTCCCGTCTAGTTACAACTTTGTATCTGTTAACCAACCCCTCATCCTCCCCTCCCCCACCCTTCCTCTCCTCTAGTAACCGCGACTCTACTGTCTGTTTCTATGTGCTCAATTCTTTTAGCTCCCACATATGAGTGAGAACATGCAGTGTTTATTTTTCTGTGCCTGACTTATCTCACATAAAATAATATCCTCCAGGCTCATCTAAGGTACCAAGAATGGCAGAATTTGAGTCTTTTTTTATGGCTGAATACTCTTCCATTGTGTAAATACACTACATTTTTTTATCCATTTATCTGTTGATGGACCTTTAGGTTGATTCCATATCTCAGTTATGAATAGTGCTGCAATAAACATGGGAGTGCAGATATCTCTTCAGCATACTGATTTCTTTTCCTTCAGATAAATACCCAGTAGTGGGATTGCTGAATTGTATGGGAGTTCTAGTTTTAGTTTTCTGAGAAACCTCCATGCTGTTTTCCATAGTGGATACACTAATTAACATTCCCACCAATAGTGTATAAGAGTTCCCTGTTCTCCAAATCCTCTCCACCATTATTTCTTGTCTTTTTGATGATAACCATTGGAACTGGGGTGAGATAATAGCTCATTGTTGTTTTGCTTTGCATTTCCTGTTAATTAGTGATGCTGAGCATTTTTTCATATACTTCTTGGCCATTTGTGTGTCTTCTTTTGAGAAATGTCTATGCAGATCCTTTGCCTATTTTAAAATCAGGTTTTTGTTTTTGCTGTCAAGTTGTTTGAGTGCCTATGTATTCTGGATATTAGTTCCTTGTCAGATGAATAGTTTACAAATATTTTCTCCCATTCTACAGGCTGTCTCTTCACTTTGTGGATTGTTTCCTTTGAGGTGAAGAAGCTTTGTAGTTTGATACAGTCCCATTTGCCTATTTTTGTTTTTGTTGCCTGTGCTTTTGATGTCTTACCCATAACATCTTTGCCAAGAGCAATATCCTGAAAGATTTCTCCTATGTTTTCTTCTAGTAGTTTTACAGTTTTGAGTTTTATGTCTTTTTTTTTTTTTTTTACAGGATCTCACTCTGTCACCTGGGCTAGAGTGCAGTGGTGTCATCACAGCTCACTGCAAACTCCAACTCTTGGGCTCAAGCCATCCTCCTGCTTCAGCCTCCTGAGTAGCGTACAAGTGCAAGCTACCATGCCTGGCTAAGTTTTCTATTTTTTGTAGAGGCAGAGTCTCACTATGTTTCTCAGGCTGGTCTTGAACTCCTGGCTTCAAGAAATCCTCCCACTGTGGCCTCCCAAAGTGCTAGGATTACAGGCGTGAGCCACTGTGCCTAACTCTTTATTTTGAGTCGATTTTTGCATATGGTGAGAAATAGGGGTCTGGTTTCATTCTTCTGCATACAGATATCCAGTTTTCCCAGGACCATTGATTGAAGAGGGTGTCCTTTCCCTAGTGTACATTCCTAGTGCTTTTCAGACTGATTTTTGATTGTCATATTTGTCCATCCCACCTCCACAGCTGGACTATGAGGCTTTGGATAGACATCTGGGAGCAACTCAGTACATCTTTGATGGACAGGTGTTTCCTTGTCACAAAGGATCTGGCCAAGAGGGGATCTGTGACACTTTGTCATCAATATTCATTCAACACTCCACAAATTAAAGTGACCCCAGCCAGAACTTCCATCCCAAGGGCCTGCTGACCTCATCCTACCCCTGAAGGTCCTTTACTCATCTCCAAGCTGCTCCTGGGCCCTGGGAAGCCTCTCTCAGGGTCAGGATGGTGCTCAGCTTTGGGGCAGTCACGACTACATCAACTCCCAGCTTGGCCACTCCCTCGTGTGCCCTCCGGCAGGCTTCCCACTTGCCGCTCACAAATGTAAGATGGGGATGACTAGTGTTGTCCTCCACCTGCTTCCAGGTGTTTCTCAGCACCTGGGTGACTGGGTGGGGCCATGTGACTCATTCTTTCCAGTGACTTATGAGCAAGTATGATGTGTGCAGTTTCCGAGCTGGATCTCACAATCACTGATGCAAGAGCCCTCTGCCCTCTGCAGTGCGGATCAGCAGCATCTCACGTGGCAGTCACTCCGCCGGTCTGGGTCTCAGCGTAGGAACAAGGGTGACGTGGAGCAGAAGTCCCAGCCAACATGCAAACGTCATAAGTGACAGACAAACCTGATGTGGGCCATGGAAATGTGAGGGGCTCTTTGTCACAGTGGCATAAGTTGGCTTCCCTGACTAGTACACCTCGTGGAGCTGTGACGGTCCAGGGATAGCATATGTGACTATGCACAGGGCTCTGCCTGGCAGTCAGCAGGTGCTCAATAAATGTGATCCCTCTGGTGGCTCCAAGAGATCTGAGAGAGTGTGATTCAGACAGATGTTGCACATCCAGACACAAGAGTCAAAGTTCACTGAGGGGGTTGACATGGGCACCCTCGGGGGCAAATGCATGCACATTTATTTATTCAGCTCCCAATCAGTGCTGGGCTCCACTGATGTGTACTGAGCAATGGTAAAGACAGAGGGCCACAGTCTGGGGCCACAGACACAGGGATTACCTCATGTAATGTGGCAGGTAACAGGAAGACAGAGTATAGTCCTGACACTTTTGGGGTGCTGGGCCCCTCAGAGACTCTAGGGAGAGCTGTGGGCATCTGTGCCCATACCCACACATTTCTGCATACCTTTTCAGGGGCTGCAGGGCCCAGATTCAAAGGCCTGTCCAGGGAAGCACAGAGGGCTGTTCTGGCTGGAAGCGCAGAGGGCTCCATGCTGCAAGTGGCCTTGGAGAAAGCTCCCTGCAGAACCAACAGAGCCCAGTGGTCTCAGAGCCCCCTAGCAGCTTACAGAATGGGTGCAAGGGGACAAAAACCCACCAGCCAGTTAAAGAGCCTCTGGGAATGTGGGTCCCCGATTGGCTCTGGGGGCATTCAGCAGTGATAGCCAGGCGGACTGGGGAGCACAGGGACCTGGAATCAAGCCCAGGCTCCACCATTAACTGGCAGTTTGACCCTGGGCCTCAGTTTCCTCATCTGTAAAATGGGATAATGCAAACACTTGCCCTGCCCACCCCACAGGACCCCTGTAAGACTCAAATATGAAAATGAGTATGACAGGTCTTTTAAAACTTGGCAGTTCAATGTCAATTTATTTCAGAGAGTTCAATCTTAACCCTTCCCAGGGAGTTAGGCAGAGCAGATAATTTTACCCACATTTTAGAGATAAGGAAACTGAGGCACAGAGGTGAAATGACGTGTGCAAGTTCCTGCAACCAGTGCATGGCAGAATCAGGGTCCCTGTCTGAGTCCTGCGAGTCTGAATCTAGTCTCTGCTTTTTCACCTCTCCTCTCTGCAAAACCCCATGAAAAGAAAAATCCCTGTGGATTCAGATTCTACCCTCTCAGAAAGGACTTCCCCAGCCTTCAGGGCCCGCTGTTCTGGGAGCAGATAAGCAAGGACGGTGACATCACCCACAGGCGCAAACTGGAGGCTCTGCCTCTCGCTAACCTGACACCTTGGAGTGCAGGGGACAGAGCGAAGCCCGTGAGGGGCTGAAGGCTGGAGTCTAACAAGACATGGCAGAAACGGTTAGCCTGGCAGCACCTTCCAGCCGGTCAGGCTCTTTCGGATCATGAAAGTGGCCTTGCCCTCAATTCCATGTGCCAGGGAGCTGCGTGACTCATGGAGCCCTCGTTCTGCTGTTATTAAATATGTCAAGCCTCCGTATGCTCCCCAAACTCAGCGCTGTGCAGCCACCTGTGACTAAGCGAGTCAACACGCTGGGGGACATTTGGTGGGTAAAGCTGTCGAGGACGTTGCGGGGCCTGTGTGACTCACACCGGCGCGCATCATCGTGGGGACGACTCCTACTTATGCAGCCCTGACAGCCTTCAAAGCATGCTTGTACGCGGGTCTCGGTGACCCTGCAACTATGTTGTAAGCCAGAGGAGACGTACCCACTCGCCTGCGCACAGAGAGGCTCCGGGGGCAGCGACAGCGCCAGGCAGCGCTCCGCGGCTCTTGGCTACTCCTGCGCTCGCGGCCGCCGTCCTGTCTCCATCACAGGCTCTCTCCTGTCTGGCTGCGATGAGGCCTTGGAGTCTTTCCCAACACGGCCCTGCAGGCAGCCACTGCCATGACTGAGGACTACCCTCCTGGAAGTCAGCTGCCTCTTCAGCGGGATGACCTCGGGCAATTCTCACCAGTGTGCCCACCTGGAAAATGGGAAGATGGCCTAGAGGTCCTGTGTTTCCGTAGAACTGTCTGTTGACGAGTCCTGTCTCATCCTTCCTTCCTCCTTCAACATGGCTGTGGCTCAGGACCTTGTCACTTCTTTTCTTGTTTTTTTGAGACAGAGTCTCACTCTGTTGCCCTGGCTAGAGTGAGTGCCGTGGCATCAGCCTAGCTCACAGCAACCTCAAACTCCTGGGCTCAAGCAATCCTCCTGCCTCAGCCTCCCGAGTAACTGGGACTACAGGCATGCGCCACCATGCCCAGCTAATTTTTTTCTTTAATTTTTTTTTTAGTTGGCCAATTAATTTGTTTCTATTTTTAGTAGAGACCGGGTCTTGCTCTTGCTCAGGCTGGTTTCGAACTCCTGACCTTGAGCTATCCTCCCGCCTCGGCCTCCCAGAGTGCTAGGATTACAGGCATGAGCCACCACGCCTGGCCAGGACCTTGTCACTTCTTGGCTGGACCCCGTGACGGTCACCTCTCAGGCTCCGGTGAGCTCTGGGAACTGTTGCCAGCGCACTCTTCCTGAAGTTCTCTGCTCAAGAAGCACTGGGAGCTCTCATAGCCTTCCCAAGAGAGTCCAGGTGTGCGATATCCACGATCTGGCCCTTCCGCCGCCACCTGCAGACTCAGTTCCACCACGGCTCCTTACCTACCTTGGGTTTCAGCATCCTTGTGTGGCCTGCGCTACCCGCATCCCGCTCTGGGCCCCCGCCTGTGCTGTGCCCTGTGCCCTGTGCCCGCCCCACCGCCGACCTCCACGCCTACTTCCCAAATCCTTTCCGTCTTAGTGAACGCGGCCACCACCTCCCGCCAACGTCCTCGATTCCCCGCAATGAAGGGCGCCCTCCTAGCGCATTGCCTGTCTCCTTCCCTGGCCTCCCCCTGCCCTCCCTCCACCATCCGGCTTACTCATCCAGGAGATTCCCAATGGCTCGAAGCCAGCGTTCTGGGCAACAAAAAGGGGCGTCGCCTTCCTTTCAGTAGCGGTCACGATGGCGACGTTTACTGCGACCCACCTTGCACGGGGTGGGGGGCTAGCGGGGTTCCTGGCACCGGAAGGAGCTCTTTCTCCCTCGGGAGGGGCGCTGTCTCGGAGGGTGGCTTTAGGTTGGAAGGGGAATGGCTTTTGCCCAGTCTGCACCCCTGGGTGTGAGGGGAGGAAGAGGGAGAGGCCAATCAGGGGCGCAGCTCCTCTCTATTCTAGAAAACCCACGTCTTCCTCCTCTCCAGGAGCCCTCGCTAGCCAGGCACTCTCACTGAGAACTTGCGGGGACAGTGAGGACCTGGACCCTGCCCTGAATGTGGGGAGGAAAGCGACAGACACTCACAGGCCTTGGTGCCTGTGCTCAGGCTGTTTCTGCCGTTCGGGCTGCACGTCCGCTCGCTCTCCTAACCCCGCCCAGGTCCCCCCAGCCGGTGCCACCTCCCCCACGTCACCTGGAAACAGCCTCTGCCGTGGACTCCCTTCGCCTTTCTCGAAGCCTCTTGTGCAGCACTCGGCCAGCTCCGCCTCCCTGCAGTCACTTGTGTTCAGGCAACACCACGTGCAACGAGTTCCATAAGGTCTTTGAGGCCAAGGTCTATTTCTGAGCCTCCCTGGCTCCCCTGGGTCTAGACACGCACACACACGTGCACCCACAAAGCGCTGCTGTGAAAGAAGCCACAAGTACCCGACTGCGGGGAACACGTCTCGCGATGTCCTTTCCTGCGCTCGTCTGACCCTTGCCCTGTCTCCCAGGGAACAGAGCCTGGAAGGGCAAGTCGGGCCTCAGGGGGCAGGAGGGAAGGATTCTGGCCCCCTCCCTGCCCCCACTGTCAGAACGCCTCCATGCCCAATTCAGAGGAGCCATGACAACAGCCAAAGCCTCCATGACTGGTTTCCAGTCCCGGAGCCAGGTGTCCTGGCTTCCCCAACACCTGCCGCCACATCCGTGACACCAGTGGGCCTCAGGCTAGCTCCGCTGGGTACGGACGGCTCCGGATGGTGCCAGCCCTGGGTTCAAACCCAGGCTGTATCACTTACTAGCCAATGACCAGGGGCAAGAGGCGTAGTCTCTCTGAGCCTCCTCTTCGCTCCTCCAAACAGAGCTAGCAACACAGAGGACAAAGACCGTGTGGTTCTACCTGTGCGAGGCACCCACGGTAGTCAGAGTCACAGAGACGGAAACTGAG
This sequence comes from Lepilemur ruficaudatus, assembly GCA_963574885.1. Taxonomy (NCBI): domain Eukaryota; kingdom Metazoa; phylum Chordata; class Mammalia; order Primates; family Lepilemuridae; genus Lepilemur; species Lepilemur ruficaudatus. The sequence continues at coordinate 70,637 of CAUYRT010085005.1, forward strand.
GCTGGGAGTGGGGGAGCGGGAGTTTCAGTTTAGAAGATGAAAGCGCTGTGCAGGTGGGCGGGGTGTGGGTTGCACGGTGACGTGACTGTACTTAACACCACTGAGCTGTACACTGACGCATGGTTAAAAAGGTGAATTTTATGCTGTGTATACTTTATCACAGTTAAAAAGTGTTTATATCTGAGAGAAATGGAAGCGGTCAGAGCTCTTACCTCGTGAGGTTGTTGTGGGAATAAGTGAGCAGAGACCCTTGTTCTCTGGGTACAGCGTCTGAAGTGGAAAGGACACTTAATAAGCCTGTCTCCTGCCTCCCTATCCCTTCTCCTAGGAGGGGAGGCCGGTCCCTGTGGCCTGGGGAGCTACAGGGGGGCGGCGCAGAGTCTCCGTGGGCGGTAGTGAGCCTCTGAACAGAGCCAGTGTGCAAGCAGGCACAGCAGGCAGCCATGTGCTGCTGTGAGGTGTCCTCTGAGTGCCCTTCTCCATCTGACCTGTCCTGCCCCATCCCACCAGCACCTTTGGGGGCTGTGTCGGGGTGTCCTGGTCATTCTGGGCCAGATGGGCTGTGGCAGCAACACCCTGCCCTGCTGGAGCTGGGGTGGGGGCAGGAGGGAGTGAGAGGAGCAGTCAAGGAAGGTGGCAAGGTCCCCTTGATGTGGACAGGGAGCAGGCGCCAAAGTGTGCGGGTCAGACAGGTGTGTTTGGTGCTGCCCTCCGGCCTCTGAGCTGGTGCCGTGCCTGTAAAAGAGGCCTGATACTGCTCCTCTTCCACAGGGCTGTGACAATAAATGACACGATGCAGGAACGTGCTTGGAACACAGTGGACCCTCAGCATGTGATGACTGATATAAATGGTTTGTTTTTGAGTGTTTAGCGGTGTGCGTGTAATTTGGGGTTTTGTTGTTGTTTGCTTTTGAGAGACAGGGCCTGGCTCTGTCACCTAGGCTGGAGTGCAGTGGTGTAATCACAACTCACAGCAACCTCAAACTCCTGGGCTCAAGCGATCCTCCGCCTCAGTCTCCTGAGTAGCTGGGACTACAGGTGCACGCCACCATGCCCAGCTTATAATTTGTTTTTGAGAGACAGAGAGAGAGTGTGTCAGAGAGACAGGAGAGTCCAGCCCTCACCTCGGGGAGCCGGCATCCTCCCTGGGGCGAGCTGCCTTCCAGACTGCTCTCCTTCCCCTCAGCCAACACCACTGTCCCCTGCCTTCTTCAGAGCAGGAACAAGAGGCCCAAAGACCCAGGTCCGCAGAACATCTGCAGAACCCCCAGGGGATTCTACCTCTCCTGTAGTCTTCCACCCATAAGGATGCCTGGAGGGGGCACAGGCTCCCCCAGGACCTCAGATCTTCAGCCCTCGGCTCTTCTCTCAGCCCGGGGATAGGCCCCTCTGCCGTCCCTGCAGAGGGTCTGTGGCTCTGCCCACCCTGCCAGATGTAGCTCGAAGGCTCGCTCCATTTCCTCTGTCCCAGGGGAATTTGCTCACGCGCAGGATGCTCTCGGTAAAGAGGAAAGCTCTGCTGGCTGTCAGAGCACAATTTAGAAGTGATGAATTCCCAGGAGTGGTATTGGAAAACCCATCCCAGGACAGCCCCGGTCTCACCTGGCGGGTGACAGTGGAGAGGACTGTCCCAGTCAATTCTCTGCCTGACTTCCTATGAACCCTCCAGGAGAGGAAGCCAGAAGGGTGTGGCCCAGGTGGGGCTAGGGTTCAAATGAGACTGAAAGCCAGACGGGCTCTGCCATTTCCCACTTGCATGAGAACAGCAATCATCGCGATAATCTCACAGTAACAAGAAGTGTAATGAGAAAAAAGACCTAAGACATGTTGTGTTCTTGCTTTGGGTTGTAACACTGTTCTAAGTGCTTTGACATAGATATCTCCCTCAATTTTTACCATGACCAATGAAATAGATACTATTATTAGTATTATACTCATTTTACAGAGGAGGAAACTGAGGCCCAGAGGAGGGAAACCAAAGCCACACGGCTGGCATGTGGCAAGCTGGGTCCGGAGCCTACCTCACAGCCTCCCTGAAGGCAGCTGCCTCCAGGCACAACGGGAGAAGGATGAGAACCCCCGTCTGAGATGTCTGTTGCGGGGGTCAAAGGAGCCAGCCGTGTGCAAAGGCAATTAGTCAACGGTAAATGTAAGTTGTTAATAAAATAACAGCCTCCCTCCCTAGATGACCTCAGAACCAAACATATAACCAATCCTCTTTCCCTTCAAAAATAGTCGCAGGATCAAACCTTCCCAGGGGAGGCCAGGAAGAGGATCCTTTTTCTCGAGCTAAGTTTCTGAGGAGCCAGAGGAGTCGGCCAAGTTGGAACCAGTCCAGGCTCAGTGAAACCAGTCAGCATTACTTCGATCTGGACAGAACTGGTTTGATCCACTTAGATTTAGCCAGAACCAGCTGGAACCATCCAGAATGTATTTTAAAGGGTCTACATTGGTATGATCCAGTCAGATGCTAGAACCAGTTTACATCGCGGTCTGATCCTCACTGGAATGGGCTAGAACTGGCTCGGTCTGGTTAGAAGTGGTTTGAGCCCACGGTGACTGCTGGGAACAGCCCAAACCTGCCTGGCACGGCCACAACCACGGGCTGTGGTTTTACGAGAACATGTTTCAACAGCACATTCCACGCCGGGGTGCAGGGGTGAGGTAGGAGTAGATGAGGGAGTGGCTCTGGAAGGTGGGGGAGTTAGGGCCACCGTGGCCCTGCCTGGGGGCCTTGAGTGCCGAGCAGCATCTGATGTCACGTCCCTGCTCGCATGATCCGTAACCCCCCAGAGCGCCGCGCAGGCCACACGCTGTAAATCAATTAGCCTCTCGCCCAGTGATGAATGGGAAGGCGGCTTTCACCACTCGTTCCGTGTAAATTATTGCATATGGAAGCGCATCTTTGATTTTACGAGTTCCCGCTGGAGCATGAAATTCCTTGGAGGAGGCTCCCCGCCCCTCTCCCCCTCTCACACATCCCACTCCCTGCTTCCTCCTTGCCTGCCCCTCCTCCTGCCCAGCTCTGTCTCCCCACAAGTCCCTGCTGTGCCCTCCCAGCCGAGGGGCTCACCGGTGCTCGGGAGGAAGGGCTGAGGGAGGTGATGCTCGCTGCCACCTTCCGCTTAGGGGACCGTGCCTTGTACACAACAGGTATGACTTGTCACCGTCCAGGACCGGATGTAGTCCAGGTAGTCGGGACCAGCTACTGAGGGCAGGGAGCAGGGAGCAGGGAGCAGGGAAGGGCCTGGCTGCCCAGGGCCTCCCCACAGTAGCTGACCTGCAAAGTCATGGGTGTCTCGGATACGGGTCCAAAGCAGACACCCAGACAGACAATCTAGGGAAGAACCTTCACAATGCACATAGGTCGGATGCTCACTGTGCCCAGAGCCCCTGAGTGGAAGGGACGTGCTCCAGGCCACATGACCAAGATGAGAAGCTGCCCCTTACCCAGTCCAGAGAGCTGCCTTCCTCAGGAACTAATGTCTGTCTTTAGGGCTCTTCCATCAACCCTGCCTGTACCTGGAGCACCGGCTGGGGGTGATCTGTACCAGGTCAGATTGAAGCACACAGGGCCTGCAGGCTTGCCCAGGGTCTGTGATCCTGCTTTAATAGCTTTGTGACCTTGGGCAAGAGTCTTCACCTCTCAGAGTCTTAGTTTACTTGTCCATAAAATGGGTATAAAACTAGAAATCAGTTCATAGGATTGTTGAGAAGTTTAAATGAACTAATATGTAAAGTTCAGGGCACATGCATAGCTATTCACCTAATGGTTGAATCAGTAATGGGTTTTGTTAGCATTTACAGTAATAATAACTATTATTATCATTGAGCCCTCGCCCTTGGTCACAGAGGCACCAGATGAGGACTCTGATGACCTGGGTTAGAGTCCCTGCTCAGCACTGCCCCACTCACTGTGTGGCCTCAGTTTCCCCATCTATAAAGTGGGGATGAGTCCTTCTGCTCTGCCTGCCAATGGGGTTCTGAGAGTCCAGAGATGGGAAAGGTGACACTAAAGACTGTCAAACACACTATCGATTCTGTGCGCAGTCATAGAGGTGACTGTGCACATCCCCCCCAGCCTCCAAACGCCTCTGGAAGTGCGGTTGGTGAGCAGATCAACGCCTCCCACTGTGGGCTCCTTCAGAGCCTCAGAGACCCACCTGGCCCGAGGCCGTGCCCTCCCTGGGGAGCCTGCAGCCGGGGCTGAGCAAGGTGACGGATAAAGACCAGCCATGGGACCCTGCTGGGCACTGGCAGAGGCTTCCCCAGGCCTGCCTGAGCTTCTGCCTGTCCCTCCACCCACTCTCCATCCCCCCTCATGCTCCCACAGGTGTTGATCCCTTGTACACATCTTGCACCCCAACTTTGCCTCCGTGCCTGCGTGCACCCAACCTGCCCACGCTGTTTGATGACAGTGCTTACCCGGCTCACACAGCTACCCTCACTACACAGAGAAGGCAGCCCCAGGGCCTGAACCCCCCACCCCGGAAAATGGGCCCTTTAACACCTGGCCCAGATTCCGGGTGAGTCTGGACACTCTGTCTGCCAGGGCCCTCTGCGCTCAGACAGAGCTCTCCAAGCATGTTCTGTTAGCTGCAGGGAAAGACAGAATGCAGGGTGGGAGGTGAGGAGAGCTACAGGCCTTAACTCACACTTCTTTCTAGAAGGCCCCTGCGAAGGGACCCTCAAGAGCAGCGAGTGTCCTTCGCATAGCAATGACCTGACACTTGGTGGTTCACCAAGGCCACTGGTCAAACCACTGACCTCTGCGGATGGCAATAGAGTCTCACGAGGCAAAATGAAATGAGAGAAGCCGGGCTGACACAGTGACCTTTAGGGACTGATAATACTCACGATACTTTTTTACTTGTTAAGAGAAATCCACAATGCTGATCAGAGATGGCAGTTGTTCTTTGGTTTTCTTAAATGTCTTTACTTGGCAAAAGAACAAACAAAAGAAGCTCTGGACCCTGGAAATCTAGGTGTGAGAGCCACTGACAGGTTCCAAACTGCAGGGAGCCGGCCGTTTCTGGGGCAGCCGATGGCAGCTTGCGACGGTGCTTCGTCTGGCCGCGGCCCGTTTGCAGCTTGGGCTATAGGTGGGGTGACCTCAGGTCCCCGTCCACCTCTGAGTGCCCGTGGAGAAGTTCTGGGTGCCCCGCCAGGCCTGAGGCACTGCCCTCAGCCCGCTTCAGGGCCCCCCAGGGGCAAGGGCTGGGTGGCCACAGCACCCCCCAAAGACGCTGCCCTCACCCACCATCACTCCTGAACTAATCGCCACCCACGCATCCGGCAGGTGCCTGCCTGTGTGTCCCCAGCTCTGGGGCCGCCATTAATGAACGACATGCTGCAGCAGTTTTATGAAGCGTGGCTCGGAACAATTTTACACCTCATTTGATTTATGTTCTGGGATTCACTCTTCTCTCAGGGCTCCCGCCCTCTGGAGAGATGGACGGTGTCACCCACCCTGGCTTCCTTGTGCTCCCGCAGAGCCAGGGCGCAGGGCCAGGAAGGGCAGCTGCAGACAGGCTCCAGGTCCAGAGCAGACGGCACCCATGACCTGGCCCTCCGTCCCTCCCTCCCGGCTTTCTCTCCAGGAGATGTCCTGGAGCCCGGATGTCTGTGACTGAGGCCTCCTGAGGTGGCTTGGTAGTGACCAAGAGCATCCGAGGGCAGCGAAAGTCCTTAGGGATTGGTGACCGACCCCCATCTCATACATGAGGAAACTGAGGGTTGGACAGTCCTTAAGGCCCGAGAGACCCTTCTGAAGGTCACATGGCCACTCCTCCGTGCCAGACGCCAGCCCCCGCCCCAGCAGCAGAGAGGACGGGTCTCACCGGGCGTTGAGCCAGCTGTGCCAGCCTGCCCAGCAGCAGGACCCTGCAGTGGACGCTCCATCCAGGCAGGAGCCCTGCCTGAGGCTCAGGAATGGCCAGGCTGAAAGGCCATTGGGTCCACCTCCCTCACTGCAGAGGGAGCGGAGGGAGGCTCAGAGAGGGGTGGTGACTTGCTCTAAGGCACACAGCCAGGTGGATGCAGGATCAGGGCTGGACCTCTGGCTTCTAGAACTCCAGGATTTCATCAGTTTCTCCCCAGAAGGCAAGATCATTTCCACTGCAAGATCCTCTCTTTCATTCAGTTCTGGTTGCCTCCCGGGACCCCGGCATGGTGTCAGGCTGGGAGGATGTGACAATGGATGTGACAGGCCCAGTGCCATCCTCGAGGAGCCTATAGCCCTTGGGTGGAGGCAGATAAGCACCCAGGCGATCACCACCCAGGGTGGGGAGGCTGTGAAGGCAAGTGTTGGCCCCAGCAGGGGACCCTCCCTGGGTCTGAGGAACTTCCCTGGCAATGAACCTTGGTTGAAGGCAGAGCCTACCATTCACTACAGAAGTTGGAAAGGCCGAGACTTACCACCCCGCCTCCCTGGAGGCATGTGACCGAGGTTCATCCAGTTAGATGTCCCTGTCCCAGTTCAGATTCAGGAGCTGGTAACATGAGGAAGTAGAGCCCTTTGCGGCCACAGGGCTGGGGAAGTTCCAGATAGCGAGTGCCCAGGGACAGAGGCCATGCTGATGGCATTGGTGGCGCGGACCACAGCGTCCAGGTTCAGCTGGCCTAGAGGTCCACCCGCCCACACCCCCATGTCGGCCAGTTTGGAGCTTGACTTGGTTGATGTTTCCCACCGTGTGGCTCTGGGCTGAGGCTCCAGCCCACCTGGAGGACATGTGAGCTTCTGCATATTCTTAGAAAGCGAACTTTTTATTTTGGAAACTTTCAAACACACACCAAAGTAGACAGTACGAAGAAGCCCTGTGGACCCATCACAGGGCTGCAGCAGACATCAAGATCTGCCATTATTGTCAATCTTCCCTTCTACACCTTTCCATACACGTTTCTTCTTCAAAAATGTTTAACAGACATCATTTTTAGTTTTAGATTTACAATCAAATTGAACAGATAGAACCAAGAGTTCCCGGATACCACACCCCCAACCGCACACACACGGTTGCCTGTTACTGACATCTTGCCTCAGGATGGAATATCTGTCTCAAGTAATGAACCAATGTTGATGTATTATTATTATTGACAAAAGTCTATACTTCATTCGGATTTCCTTGGTTTTTATGTAATGCCCTTTTTCTGTTCCAAGAGTCCATCGAGGGCATCATATTACATTTAGTCTCTATGTCTCCTTAGGCTCCTCCTGGGCTGTGACAGTATCACAGACTCTCCTCGTTTTTAATGACTCGGGCAGTTTTGCAGAGTACTGGTCAGATCTATTGTAGGATGCCCCTCTATCGGACTTTGCTATTTTTCTCATGATCAGACTGGGTGTGCTAGTGCATTTTGCATTGCCATAAAGGAGTACCTGAGGCTGGGTAACTTATAAAGGAAAAAAAGGTTTATCTGGCTCCCAGTTCTTCAGGCTGTACAGGGAGCATGATGCCAGCATCCGATTCTGGTGGCAGCCTTCTGTACTTAGAGCAGAAGGTGTCGAGGGAGCAGACCCAGGGCATGGCGAGAGAGAGGAGAAGGGGTGCCAGGCTCTTTTCAACAACCAGCTCTCCTGTGAACTAATAGACTCATCACCACGGGCAGGGCACCAAGCCTCTCATGAGGGATCCACACCCGTGACCCAGACAGCTCCCGCTCAGCCCCACCGAGTGACATTTGGAAGGGCCAAACATCCAAACTATTATCACTAGTGTGAACTAAAATAAAATCTTAAGTCCCCTCCAGCTGACTCAGTGACCCACTCTTGGCCAAGGAGACCCCAGAAATACCCTGCAGCTGAGTTGCTGGCCACGACAAGGAAAGTACATCATGCCCCCCTCCCGTCTTGGAGATCTCCTTTGTAACTTGTTAACAGGCCATGCAAGACAAAGCGTAAATCACACCTGCAGGTCATCAGTTTACCTAACGGATCACTTGAGTCTTGGTATATGTCGGGTGGCTTGTCTCTAATTAACAGATTTCCTTCTCTTAACTTAAAACATCCCAAATCTTTAGACAAAGCTTCATGTCTTTAACCAATTACAAATCAAAGAATCTTTAAACCCATCTATAACCTGTAAGCCCCAGCTTTGAGATGGCCCACCTTTTCAGGCCAAACCAATGTACTCCTTCCACGTGTTGCTTTATGACTTTACATGTAATTCCTGTCTCCCTAAAATGTACAAAACCAAACTGTAACCCAACCCCAGCGAGCCCACTCGCTCAAGGCTTCCTGGGCATGGCTCCGGGCCACACTCCTCAAACCGGGCTCACAATAAACCTCTTTAAATTATTTTAGAGTTTGGGTTATTTTCTGTTGACACTGGGGTTATGAGTTTCGGAAGGAAGATCACATCATGTTAAAGGTACATACTATCAATCATGATTTATCATTTGATGTTGACCTTGATCACCTGGATGAAACAGTGTTTGTTAAGTTTCTCCACCATAAAGTTACTCTTTTACCCCCTTTCCATGCTCTACTCTTTGGAAGGAAGTCAGTATGCCTTGCCCTCACTTAAAGAGTGGGGAGTTGTTTTCTCCTCCTTAAGGGTAGAATATCTACATAATTTATTTTAAAGCAACTTCTAGACATCCTATCATTTCACTCATAAACACTTCAGTATATATCTCTAACAGATACGGAATGAAAACACACACACACAAACTATATTACTATTTTCACCCGGCACCAATAACAATAATTCTTTAATACCATTTACTATCCAGACCACATTCAGTTTTCCCTAATTGTCTCAAAAAAGTATTTCTATGGTTGGGTTGTGCCAATCAGGATCCAAACTCAATCCTCCCATTGTATTTGGTTGATATGACCTTACATCCCTTCATCTGTAACGGTCCCCCCTTTTGTCTTTGGCATCATACCTCTTATTTCCTCAAGAATCAGGGTCATTTCTCCCAAAGAATGTCCCACCTTCTGGTCTTGGCTGTTTGTGGTCTCATAGTTTCTTTTACCATGTCCTTTGTGTTTCCTGGAAACTGGTAGTTATATCAGATTCAGGTTCATGATTTTGCAAGAATATCTCACAGTGGTGCATCACATCGGGACACGGGAATGTCCAGATGTTCCCTCTGTTCCTGTCACTAAGATTGATCAGAGGTTGAGATGCCCATTCACGCCTAGACCCCATAGCCTCTCAATAAATCCCATTCCCTCTGAAAGAATGAAGTCAGCTTCTATTGCTTGTGTCAACAGTCTGCTGCTTTTAAAACTCAACCCGGCAGATGCCTGCCTAAGTGGTCACCCCTGAGGCAGATGCAGCATGGAGGTTAAGAGTGAGGACTCTGGAGCCAGACCTGCCTGAGTTGAGGTCCCACTTCTACCACTTACTAGCTGTAAGCTCCAGGCAGCTTTCCTCAGTTTGCTCATCTGTAAAATGGGGATGTTGCTGCCGCTAGCACTGCCTACCTCCTCAGGTTATAATGAGAGTTAGAGTGGTGAATATATGCAAAGTCCTTAGGACAGTGCCAAGCACACAATTAAGTATCAGTAATTGTGAACTGATTTGACAATAACACTAATACTTTTTAATTTATATACTAGTTCTCTTCTCTTCTGACTCTGCATCTTCTCCTTGGATAATTTCACCCATTCCTGTGACTTTGGCTATCACCTTCCCTAATACCTCAATGCCAAGAACTAACTTGACTGAAAGAAACACTATTGACCAAAAGATGCAGCATCCAAATGCTTTGTTTTTATTGGGGGTTGTGGGGGGACCTAGTGGACTTTCGGTTGTGGCCCTTCCTAGTCATAGGGCTTGGTTTGTGTACATGCCCTAAGTAAAAGGATATATGGGGAAAAAAACCCCAAAACCCTCGGGCCTTGGGCCAAGTGCTCTGGGTGGTCTGGATATTACCTGGACAAGAAGGTAGACTTGTCCCTGCTATGCTTGGTCAGTGGCCCCTGGTAGAAAAAGAACTCACTCTTACATAAAAGGGCCTTACATAAAAGGGGTCAGCAGCCATGGCCTCTGCTTCAGGATGGCCAAGACAAAGCTGAGAAGGCAGCCCAGTATCTGGGTCATTGAGTGGCTGGTCCCAGATACAAATTTGAGGGATCTGGGCACTATCTTTTAAAAGAGTTCTGCAGCATTTTAATTGCTATTAGGGAGTTCATTGGAAATCCCACTCTGAGGACGGGTGGAGAGAGACCCGGGTGTCAGGGACATGAGAGCTGTGCTGGAACAGGAGCTCCCCCAACTGTTGCTGGACCTGCGTGGGATGCCCCTGAAGGACAGGGGTGGACGCAGGGCACCTGGCTGTTTATCTTACCTGGAAGGAAAGGTGGCTAAAGGATTGCATCTGTGTTGATTTATGGATAGTGGCTGATGGTTTGGTCGGGGACTTGGAAGGAACACAATTGGAAATTTGATGACAAGAAGGTTTGGTAAAGAGGTATTTCAATGGAGCGCTCCAGTGGAGTCAAAGGTGAGGATATTTGTATTCCAGGTGACTGTTCATCAAAGAGCAATCCTGCAGAACATGATCTTAATAATCAGGTGGACAGGATGGTCCATTCTGTATATATCAGTGGGCTCATAAACCAATTCTCTATGAAGCATGGATTGAGATTTTGCATGGGCCCAGCAACTTGGACTTCCACTTATGAAAAGCGATCCGGCTACAATCACTGCTGAATACCCAGCCTACCTACCAACAACAGAGACCAACACGGAGCCCCCAGCATGCACCCAACCAACACCTGGTGGCAGGTTGATTACATTGGACCACTTCCATTTTGAAAGAGGTGGCCCTTTTTATTCACCGGAATAGGTGGGTGTTCTGGACGTGGGTTTGCCTTGCCTGTCCACAGTGCTTCTGCGTACCGCACCATCCACAGGCAGAATATCTCATTTATGGTCATGGTATTTCACACAGCATTGCTCCTGACCAGGGAACTCATTTCACAGCTAGTGAAGTGCATCAGTGGGCTTGTGCTCGTGGAAGCCACTGGTCTTACCATGTTCCCCATCGTTCTAAAGCATCGACCTAATAAAATAGAGCAATGGCCATTTGAAGACTTAGTTACAGGGCCGGCTGGGTGGAACTCTTTGCAGGACTTGGGTAATGTCTTTTGGGATGCACTATATTTTCTGAATCTCAATATATGGTGCAGTTTCTTCCACAGTCAAGATTCAGGGGGTCCAAACATCCAGAAGTAGAGACGAGAGTGGCCCCTCTCCCTGCTACTCCTAATGACTGGCCCGCTGGTGACATTTTTGTTTCCTGTCCCTGCAACTTTGGGCTCCTCTGGTTTGGAGGTCTTACTTCCCATGGAATTCAGAGAAGAAGGAATATAAGTGGTCAAAACATGTGTGCAAAGATGACCAACTCACGAGTAATCAAATAAATGCAAGTTAAAACAATACATACAATTTTACCTCTTAAATTTCTAATGCTACATGATAATCATGTCTAACTCTGATAATGGTGGGGATACAGAGATTTTTCTCATATACTCTTTCTAGAGAAAAATATGTTTCAAAGGCCTTAAAATGTACATTTCTTTCTTTTTCTTTTTTTTCTTTTTGAGACAGAGTCTCGCTCTGTCACCCTGGGTAGAGTGCCGTGGCATCATCGTAGTTCAGTGCAACCTCCAACTCCTGGGCTCAAGTGATCCTTCTGCCTCAGCCTCCCAAGTAGCTGGAACTACAGGCCCATGCCACCATGCCCAGCTAATTTTTCTATTTTTTTTTTAATAGAGATGGGGTCTCACTCTTGCTCAGGCTGGTCTTGAACTCCTGGGCTCAAGCAATCCTCCTGCCTCAGCCTCCAGAGTAGCTGAGACTACAGGTGCACACCACTATGCCTGGCTAATTTTTTCTGTTTTTAATAGAGATAGCATCTCACTCTTCCTCAGGCTGATCTGGAACTCTTGAGCTCAAGAGATCCTCCCACCTTGGCTTCCCGGAGTGCTAGAATTACAGGCGTGAGCCACAGTGCCTGGTCCAAAATGTACATTTCTTTGATCAAGTGATTCTACCTTTAGGAATTTAATTTAGTGGCTCCAGTCTGGTTTAAACCCCAGTATTTGGAACCAGACAAGCCTGGGTATAAATTCTGCCTCTGACACATACAGCTGTCTACACTGGGTAAGCTGGATCTCTTCCAGATAAAGAACGCACTAAATACATAGTAGCTATTATCATCCCTCTTAATAAATACTTACAGTGTTCCCAAAGAGATAGCTTCATGGACGTTCATCATAGTGTTGTTTATAGCTACAAAAAAAATTGGAAACCACCTTAATATCCATTAACTGAGGATCATCTAAAAATTATGAGGCATCAGTTGAATAAAATACCATGTAGCTATTAAAAATGTTTAAAAGATTATTTAATGAAATGGAAAGATATTAATGATGCACTATTAGGTGAAAAAAGCAAGTTATAAAATAGCATATACTATATGATGTCATTTTATTGTGTTTTAAAAGTTGTATATCAGGCATAGAACCAATGCTTGAATGATGTAAAATATGAATATAGTTATTCTCTCTGGGAGAAAGAAAATTGCTTGATTTTTGTTTTATTCTTTGCTCGTCCATATTTTCCAAATTTCTTTTGGAAACGACTGTGTGTTGTTGCATTTATAATATAAAAAATTTGCCCCCAAAACCGGTGTTTTTAATGTAGAGATGTAGAAGGAGGGACCGGTGAGCTCATGCCAGGCAGGCTTCTCCTGCACCTGGGAGGAGGCTGGCTAGCCAGAAGGGAATTGTAGCCACATCATTTTGTGACCTTCAGGTCACAGCCCCTCCTTGGCACGACCCTGTCCCTGTCCTAGCCTCCCCAAGGATCTGGGCCTGTAATGGCAGGGCGAGAATTCCCTGACCCTACCCACTGATAGGATGGAAGAACACCCTTGGCAGCCGCCTCCGTGCCCGAGACCAGACATGCCACGGGGCATCCGACAGGAATGTGGCGGCCGGGGAGAAACCGGCCCTGACCCAACACCCTGGGCCTGTGTGCATTGGCTGAGGTTCACAAAGACGCTGGACTTCAGTCCGGCAGATCGAAAATATTTTTCAGTGGAGCCCCAGTATTTGACTGGAGAAACAATAATATTCCTTCTCTGGATGTCAAACATCCGGATAAACAGAGTCTTTTTTTTTTCCGCCTCCTCTCTTCCCCGAGTGTTACAAAGGATGCTCTGACATAGGGTTTTGGAAGGGACTCACCCAGCCAGGGTGAGGGCCAACTTGAGCCACAAGGAGAGCTTATGTTTAAAAGGAGAGGGAAATGTGTGGCCCGTCGCAGGTTTGCTCAAAGGGCCTGGCTTCCTCCAGAGAGAGGGTGCGGGATCTGCCTCTCCAGCTTGGACGACTCAGAGCGGTGTGGCGGGCAGACACCCACACTTGGAGCTCGGGCATCCAAGACCCTCTCGGGCAGGGGGCTGAGACAGGGCAGGGCTGGGGAGGGGCCTGGCAGGGAGAATGTTCCCCACCCAGAGCCGGGACGGTGGGTGTAGCCAGCTGAGGAGCGTACGGGTCAGGAGTGGAGAGGTGGGTGGAGGGCAGACATTAATTGAAGAACTCCCATTATTTTCACTGAACTGGAACCCAAGGACTACCAAGCCACAGAAAGCCCATCTCACCCAGCAGATGGGCAAACCCAGCAGATTGGGCTAAACCCAGAGGTTAAATGAAGGCATTCCTAACCAGTCCTCTTCCAAATATAACACATTTGGGAGAGCCATTGGAGAATTTCTGGGAAAGAAAGGAGAGGGGAGAATGACCCCAAACCCTCAAGTCTTACAATGAATCACGAAAACCTTCCTAATTCCTTGGGTTCCTTTGAGCACCATCTTAACCCAGCTCGGTCAGCGACCTCTCAGCTGGGTTTCCTGTCCACTCCTCACTGCCTACCCCCACATCATGGGCACCGGAGCCCTCGCCTCCTTCAAAGTTTCATCCTGGGGGCAGCACTGAGGTTCAGACACACTGGCCTGTCTTTCCCTTTGGTGGGACACCTTGGCCTTCCCCATCCCAGTGTCAAACCTTAGCTCTGCAATAATCACATCCGCACAGGCAGAGCAGCGCTCAGCAAGCATCTTCCTATCACAGATGCTCAAAGTGAAGGCATAAGTGTTTTGGTTTGATGTGATCAACTTGAGCCTCTTCACCAGAAGGTCTTGGAAAACCTAGAACAGGATCCTCCCTGTTGCCATGGACTGGATCTGGCCCAACCTCAGGCAAAATAGGGAAGTCCTGACACCTCCGCACACTCCTTCCCCGGGCCCATCAATTCTCCTGTGAAATGCCCTTGCCCACCTGCCACTCACTGTCCACTGTCCACCGCCCGTCCTGTGGCTCAGGTCACCTCCATCTCTTTGCAGGATTATTGCCATCGCTGCCTCCCTGCTTCCACCCTGGTCCCCACCAATCCCCTCACTGCATAAGCAGTTCCCCTGCTTAGAATTCTTCCCCGGTTTGCCGCTGCCCTCAAAATACAATCCAGGCTCCTCAACCAAGGGCCCTGCCACCTCTCTGGTGCTGGCAGTGCACCCCCAGTCACAGTCCTCTGTGTCTCTCTGTGCCGCCACTTTCTCCCCCGGTACTGTGCCACGTCTGGGCGCCCTCTCAGCCCCAGGCCGGCTGGTTGTCGCTCTGTCTCCTAGAGGCCCTAGCTTCAGAGAGGCTTCCTCTGACCACACAAGCCAAGAAAGACCCTCATGGAATTCTCCTCTTACCCCCATGCCGCTTGCCATACGTCAAAGAGTGTATCTAACTGGGCACTCGCTTGTCCAATATCTGTCTGGACCACTGAGCTCTGTTAGGGCAAAGACTACGCCTGAACGGTCCGTCCCTACGTGGCATCACCCATGTCATAGAGGCTCAAAAATATTTCCCGAACGAGTAAGTGAGTAGGTCAACTGTCTTAGTCTGTTTTGTGTCGCAACAACTGAATCCCTGAGGCTGGGTAATTTATAAAGAAAAGAGGTTTATTTGGTTCACGATTCTGGTGGCTAAAAAGTCCAAGATTGGACAGCTGCATCTGGTGAGGGCCCGAGGCTCTTTCAACGCATGGTGGCGAGTGCAAAGGAAGCCGGTGTGTGCAAGGAGATCACGTGGTGAGAGAGACAGGTGGAGGAAACCAGAGTCTCTTTGACAACCTGCTCTCAGGGGAACTAACCAACTCCAGCAAGACTGAGAACTCACTCCCCACCCCTGCATTAATCTATTCATGAAGGATCCTCCCCCCATGATGCAAACACCACTTACTGGGCCCCCTCCCAACACTGCCACACTGGGGACCACATTGCAACACAAGCTTTGGTGGGACAAACCACAGGTGAATCACGCATGAACACAAGAGAGTGGGCTGCAATGGGGCAAAGGAGACCAGGAGGCAGCTCATTTAATAACCACCCGGGTCCAGCAGTCCATGATTGGCATCTGGGCTCAACCGAATTCTAGCCGTGTGACATTGGGCAAAGTAGCTTCACTGGGCCTCAGTTTCCTTGCTACAAAATAAGGATTATAATACTTTCCTCGCTAGGTGGTTTTGAAAATTAAAGGTAATGTATTTCAAGAGTCTGACCCAATGCCTGGCACTAAATAGCTCCTTTCATTTGTCCTAAAAACGCATACTGAAAGCTGGGGCCTGGGGGCCACACAGGCCCTGCACTCCAGGAGGAGGCCAGTTAGAGGCTCTCTAAATCACGGCTATTCATAGTAATAGAACTACTACCAATATTCGTAAACAAAATGTTAGGAAATTCTCTGGCCAGAGGGAAGGAGCCAAGCCCTGTGGAAGCCCGCCTGGGAAAACCAAGGAGATGAGAGAAGGGAACACAGTGTGAGGAAAAAATACAGGAGCCAGTGTGTGTTTTACTATAAATTGCCCTTTGATCTTTCCTTCACGGTTGGCTTAGATTTTCCATTTAACCGAATTCAAGAACTCTCTGACGAAAGTCCTCATTCATTGAACGGAGGCGTAGTTGCTTGCAGGAGGGGGAGGGTCAGAGGTGAATGCAGCGTGTCCTCAGCCCTCAGGAAGCTTATGGGGGACAAGACATGCAAAAAATCCAATGACAAGGCAGACCCCAAAGAGACACAGGTCAGGGGCCACCGGGATTCGGAGGTGAGAGCAATAGCGTCATGGGCATGTGGCCTTGCAGTAGACCGTGGGACACAGGGGGACAGCAGAAGGTGGAGTGTGATACACGAGAGAAGTGTGGGATATAGAGTCGGACAACCAGTTCCCAAACCCTGGCTTAAAATTGCCCTTAGAAAAGTCACAGCTTCTCTGAAGCTTGGTTTTCTCATCTGTAAAATGGGGTTGATAATAATAATAAAACCTCTCTGCATTGCGGTTATTTTGTGTGGTCCTCACACACATACACACCCATGTGCACGTCACCGAGGTTTCCTAGGAAACGTCAGAGCCATGGGACTGAGAAGCATCTCCTGAGATTCTGGTGGGCTCCCCGGCATCTTGTCCCATCTCTCCCCTCCCCCTGCAGTGGGGACTCCCCAGGCCTGGAATGCACGAGGTCGGTGACGGAGATGTGACAGTGGGGATGGCCGTCACGCCACATCCTGCCTGGCTCACTGCTCCGCATCCTTCTACTTACGCCATCTGAGATGGAAATGACGCTTCTCAAACCCCCAAACCACTCCGGTCCCAGCAGAGGACTTTGACGCGCCACTGGCTGGGCCCAGCATCCGAGTCCGGGTGGGCCATCAGCCTGGGCTGTCCGAGAGGCCAATGGGCTGAAGTGGGACAGGACAGAGCCTGGCCAGCTGTCCTCCCAGCCCATTTCTGGTTCTCTCCAAGCCCCAGCTGGGCGGCATTCTTACAGTTGGGTGTGGCCTTCCCACCTAGTTCTAATCAATGAAAAGTGGTCTCTTTCCAGGCCTGACCAATAAAACCCCTCCACACTCTTTCTCCTTCTGGTTAACTGAGACAGTGATCTGCAGCCTGACTTTGGAAGGCATCTCAAAGATGGCATGCCTGCCCTCAGCCACAGTCCCCGCACGGCGGCATGGACACGGCTGCCCCGACGTTCGTCATGCCTGCAAGACTAACTCATATGTAGAGCAGGGGTCCCCTACCTGAGGAGGACCACGGCAGGAAAGGCCAAAAGAGCAGCTCTAAATTAGCATCCTAAGCGAATGCAGAATGTTGTGACCAAGGTGTCTGAATACGAAATGCAAGACCTACGGGTATGGATGGAGCGGAAGGTCCGCATCCAGGCAAGGGGAGGTCAGAACTAGAAGGAGAAGGAAGGAGGTCACAGGTGGCTGTCGAATGGAGTGTCGTCGTGCCCAGCTTGTTCTCATGGGTCAAGCTGATTTGAAGGCTGGAGCCAATCAGTGCTCTTGCTGTTGGGCCTGCCCATGACCCAGCCCCTGCCTCAAACACTGGGCCTGGAAACTGGAACCCCATGGCATTGCCCTGGGCCCTAGGTCATGATGATATCTGATTATTTGGTCTGATGGCCCAACCCTATTTTACGGATGAGGAAAATCAGACCCAGAAAAAATGAAGGGGCTAATTCATAAAGTCCAGATTGATCTTTCCACCTGGTCTTGGCCAGGGCACACAGTTTCCAGCAAAATCCTGCCTTTTTAATGCCCTGGCCAGAGCCTCCCCAAAGGGACCGCTGCTCTCCTCCCTCCTTCGCCTCTGGCAAGCTCGGTTTCCAAGCCTGGCCATTGAGAATGAAAAGGAGCTGGTTTCTTCTGGTCCCAAAGAAAAACAAGCTGGTCAATTTTCTGTTCGTCCCAAGGCAGCTCCTCACGCCCTGGAGCCGAGCAGACACTGGCCGGTCTGTGAGCAGGGCCGAGGCCGCAGCACCCACCGGGCGGTAATGACTTCTCAGAGGGAGCTGGCCCCAGCTCAGGCCGTTCCGGATCGGGGGAGAGGAAACTGAAGACAAAATTGCGCTGCTTCTCGTAAAGGTCTCCTTCTAAAAATAAAGACAGGGTTAGCCTGCTGAGTGTCTGCAGGGATGCTTGTCTGAGCAGAGCAGTAACAGAACCATGCAGAGGTTCTTGAATAGGGCAGCCAGGCTAAGAAAACAGTGCAAAGCAAGCCTTCTTCTAATAAGATTTCATCCCAACAAGATCACAGCTTCCGGCTCCTGATAAATCTGTCAGGATAAGGAAGGTTCTGAAAAACTGAAAGCCAGCCTCAAATCTAGTGATACAATAAGGAGAAATTATTTGGTTTTGTACCCGAAAATTTCACAAGTATGAGCTTCAGGCAAGGCTTGATCCAGGGACTCAAATGTGTCACTGTGGATCTAGTTTCTTTATGTCTGTCTTTCTGCTTTCCATGGAATCATTAGACTGCTAGAATTAGCAAGAAAAAAAATATAAGGTGTCTATTTAAATTTGAATTTTAGATAGATCATAAATAATTTTTAGTATAAGCATGTCTCGTACAATGTTTGGAACAATCTTATACTAAATATTATTTGTTATTTATATGAAATTCTAATTTCACAGTGTCTTGTATTTTATCTGTCAATCTTATCCTAAGATTAGCACATATTCATTCATTCATTTTCTCTCTCTCTCTCTCTCTCTCTCTCTCTCCCTGGTGGCTCCTCTGTGTTTGGTAGATGAGAGTATAGTTCTTTTCCAAAACCTCAAGCAAACACCTTCTTGTATCCTTTTGGCCTGAAATGCCTACTTCTACACCAGTTTCTGAGGCTGAAGAAGATGAACTGAATGGTGTGCTAAGGAGGCCAGAAGCCTTTTAAGGAAGCAGGAGGAGAAAGGATGCTTGGGGCACTCAGTGGATGTACAACACAGGGACTTTCCAGTACCAGTCACAGAATCCAAGCTCCTCAAGGCTAGATAGGACCCCAAAGGTCACTAAAAGATTAGTCCAACCCGTTAAACGAAGTTTAGCCCCCCTTTCAACATCTTAGTCTTGATGCTCATATCTTTACTGGCAGGGAACTCCCATCCTTCCAAAGAGCTCATTCCTTCTTTGGTTGACCCTGACTATTGGAAAGTTCCAGCTGAAATTTTTTTTCTTATATCTTCCACTCATTGGTTCCAATGCAAACAAAAGGGCAGTTTTCTAAACCAACTCCAGACGAATGAGCACCCACCATACACTAGGTACTGGGCTACGTGCTTCAATGTTGTCCATCTCATTTAATCCGCCCAACACCCTGTGGAATAGCGAGTCCTGTTTATGGATACAGAAACTTGGGAGCTAAGCCACTGGCCTCCAAATACACAGCCAGCGGCAGAGCGGGATTTGAATCCAGACACATCAGTCTGGATCCAAAGCCCACCCCCTTCCCTGTCACCAATGCCTGATGACAGCGTCCTGGCTCCCTCTCCCTCTAGACTGAACATCCCAGGGACCTTCCGTCCTTAAAGTTGGTGCCTCAGATGGAACATGCCTCTCAGAAGTGAACAGAAAAACAGAGCACAGCCGGGGGTAAAAGAACTGCGCAGGAAGAAAAGAAAGCAGCCAAGAGAGCTTCATACACGAGTCACTCATCACTTGATTTCATCCACTTGTCAACGCAAGTTGAGTGCCTGGTGTGTGCAGACCCCGTGTGAGGCAATGAGAATGCAGAGAGAAAGAACAAGAGTGAGCAAATGAGAGAGGGAATGAAAGAGAGAGAGAGACAGAAAGAGAGAGAGAGAGACAGAAAGAGACAGAGAGACAGCCTGAAGCATGAAGGCGCTAATGGCCCAAAAGAGAAACCAGATGTGAAATTAATAATTACTATAAAATGTGATGCATGTATTTGAATACCAGCATAAACAGGGTGCTGGGAGTCTGGTCACGGGGCAGTCAAGGGGAAAGGGCACTCCAGATGGGAGGAACAGCCCAGGCAAAGCCCAGAGAGGTGAGGTCTAGCACTCAGACAGCAGAGGATGAAGCAGGACCTGGGCTGGAGCTGCTTGGTTAAAAGACCACAGCGCACGCGCATCAGTGGGGCTGCTCTTGCTCTGGTGTCCGAGGACAGGCTTACTCTCGCTGGCGGTGTTGCTTCCGTGTCCGACAACATGAAGAACCTTTGCTTCCCAAGGCACCTCTGTCCTGGGCCTTCCTTCCCGAAACCCCATACTGTTTCTGCAGAAAACATGCTCTCTATAGATTTCAACGAATTGGTGATTCATTCCCACAAAGGAAACGGTTTTTTTGGCATTTGAAAACATCATAAATGGGCAAAGGACACAGGCAGCTCACACAAAAGGAAACATGGTTAGTAAACAGACATGAGAAAACACAGTCAACCTGGCCAGTAATCAAAGAAACGCAAATTAAAATAACTGAGGCTCACATTTCCACCTATTAAATTAACAGCCATAACAAAGAGGTTGAGATAATTATATCCCGTGCTGGTTAGGTCTGGGGGAAAATAGTAGCTCCGACATTGTTGGAGGCAGGATCAGCTCCCTGATCTGCAGGGCCCAGTGCAAACTGGAAATGTAGATCTCTTCTTCAGAAATTGAGAATTTCAAGATGGCAACAGCAGAGCATTAAACCAAACACTAGGCTGTTCCAGGTCTTCCCTGGAGGTCTTACAAGTGAATGCAAGCGTGTTATGGGAGAGAAGGTGTCCCTTGCTTTAGACAAAGTCAACCCTTCACCTAGGGTCAGACCTCATCCCCTCCCACCTGCACAGGGACCTTATTACTCATCGTCTCCTTTGTGAAATTCACCTTCCTGCTCTCGACTCAAGTTTTCCCAACAGCACTCAACACACACACAAGTCCTCCTTTCTGGAAAAAAAAAAATACCAAAACCAAAGACCAACCTTCAAACCTTCACCCACCTTCTCCTGCTATCCTCCCACTCCCCCATCTCAGCCCCAAGCTGGAAAGGGAGGCACAGACATGCCACCCCCGTGTACTTATTTCTCATTCATTCCTCCATCCTTCCTGTCTCTCCATCATTACACCTTGCTAAGGTCATCGTGATCTAAATTCACACGCCAGGACCTCTTGCAGCATCTGACACTGGCGACCATTCTCTCCTTCCTGTCTCACTCTCTCTTGGCTTCTGCTTTCCCTTCCACATCTCCTTCTGGCTCCTTGGCCAGCTGTCATCCTCCACCTGGCTCTGAAAGGGGGAGCTCATCACTCACCTGGTCCAGACTCCATTCACTCCCCACCTGTCCCCCGGGCAAGCTCACCCATGCCTGTGGCTTTAGTCACCGTTCATATATTGACCACTCATAAGTCATGTCTCTAACCCAAACTCTACTCATAGTTTCAAACCCACAGTCCAATTGCCCACTTGATGCTCCTCTTGCCTATCTCAAAGACAACTTGAACTCCTTATGGACAAAACCACCCCAATCTGGTCCTCTTCCGTGACTCCTTATATCTGCGGATGGCACCACTGCTCATCTTCTTCCTTACACCAAGAATCTAGGAGTCATCCTTCAGATTCCCTTCTCCCCACTCCTACCCACTACATCTTAAATCAAATCCACTACCAAGTCTTGCCAGTTTCACCCCCCTCAGTATTTCCCACATGCATCCCCTTATCTCTGCCCCACTCTCGTCATCTAAGCTGCTGTCCCCTTTCATCTGGACCACTGCAATAGTTCTCCACTGGTGCCACTCATCCCTTCTCAAACTTCCTCCCCCTGCATGTCACAGCCAGAGTGTTTCAAAGCACACACCCAGAGCAGTAGGATCCGCTGCTCTCAGGATAAAGACCGTAACCCTTCACGTACGTGGCCTGCAGGCCAGGCCTGGTCTTGCGCCAGCTATTGTGGTCTCCCTCTGGTTCTGTGTACTCTCCCCGAAGGCATTGGCTCATACTGCTCCCTGTGGCTAGAATCCCACTCCTTTCTCCTTTGGTCTGGTTAGCTCCTAGTCATTCTTAAGCTCCCGGCACAATCACTTTTTCCTTAGGAAATCCTTCCATTAACCACCAGGCAAAGTAGGGTTCCACCATCAAATACTTTTATAGCTCCGAGCCTCTTTCCTTAGTAACACTTAGCATGGCTATAATTGCATCCATCTGTGTGGCGACCTGATTGAGTCTGTCTCCCCAACTAGAGGGCAGGATCTATGAGCATGGATTGTGTGTTTTTCCTTAGCATTGTAACCCTAACACTTAATCAGTGTCTGGCAAGAAGAAAGTGCTCAATAAATATCTGGTGAATGAATGAATGGAAATCCATTTGACAATATATTCCGAGAGTTATAGACATGTTATGTTTTCATTCAATAATCCAATTTCTAGAAATGTATCCCAAGGAAGTAATCCAAAAGAAAGAAAACGTTACATATCTGAAAATACTAACTACAAACTTTGTTCTAACAGCAACAGTTTTTAAACACATAGATGTCTAGCAATAGGGGAAATGCTAAAGAGTGGTAAATCCACAGAGTAAATAACACAGGCATTAAAAATAATTGTGAAGACTAAGTAGCAATATGGAAAACAGATTACAATATTACAGTTGTTTTTCAAAAGCTGAATGCAAAATTGGATTTTTACAACTATGTAAAAATGTTTTATGCATACAGACAAGTACCAGATGGGAACAAGGAAAAATAAATGAGTTGATTTGTCCAAAAAGTAGATTATGCTTGAATTTTCCATTTCATTTTGATTTCTCTTAGTGTGGTTATAATATTGTTGTTGCACAAATAATATTGTAATGTAATCTCTGAGTTTCATTTAGCAATAGATTGAATGAATCACCAATGTTAAACTAAGGAGCTCTCAAAGCACAGCTAGTTACATTTGACTCACTGCTCAGTTGGGTAATAAATACCTAATAAATAATGTTATTTTAGAACCACCTTATTAACTGCTTTAAAAATAGATCTCATGATAATCATACCCTATGTTTATAATGTTTTATAAACATTCATGTACACATCTTTGCATGGACATTTTTTTTGTTTCCCTTGGGTAAATACCTAGGAGTAGAATGGCTAGACTGTAAGGTACATATGTGTTTAACTTTTGAAGTAATTGTCACACTGTGTTCCAAAGTGATTGTACCATTTTACATTCCCACCAATAGCACAGAATGCTAGTGGAATGTAAATGTTCCACATTCTTGCCAACACATGGTGTGGTCAGTCTTTTTAATTTTACCCAGTCTAACGTGTATGCATTGTGATTTGGATTTATATTTCTCTAGTGATTAATAATGTCAAGAATTTTTCATATTCTTATTTGACATCTGTACATAAATCTTTGATATCTGTATCAAATCTTTTGCCCATTTGAAAATTGAGCTTTTTAAAAAAATATTGAATTAGAAGAGATACTTATATATTCTGAATACAAGCCCTTTATCAGGTATATTTTGCAAATATTTTCTCCAGTCTGTAGTTTTCCTTATCACTTTCTTAACATAACACGGTCTTTTGGAGAGATAACTTAAAAATTTTTGTAATGCAATTCATCAATGTTTACTTTTATAGTTTGTGCTTCCCTTAGCCTAAGGTCACTAAGATTTGTCTCATCTGTTTTATAGGAATTTTGTAGTTTTAGGTCTTACATTTAGGTTTAGGATCCATTTAGGGTCAGGTTTTGTACTAGGCTTGAAGTAAGTAAGGGTCAAGGTTCATATTTTTGCATGGTAGAAAATAGATTAGTGGTTGCTTCTGGCTAGGGTTTGAGCAGTGGTGGAAAAAAATGCGGAATGATGGAGTGTGGGGTTTATTTTAGGGCAGATGCAAATGTTCTATAATCAGATTAGATGATGATTGTACAGCCCTGTGAATATACTGAAACCATTGAGCTGTATAATTTAAATGGGTGACTTATATAATATGTGAATTATTTCTCGATGAGATTGTTCAAAAAATTAATTGACTATTTATGTGTGGGTCCATTTATGGACTCTCTATTCTGTTCCATTAAATGATCTATCTTGACACCAGTACCGCACTGTCTTCATTGCTGGAGCTTTATAGATTTGGAAATTAATAATGTGATTTCACCCACTTTCATCTTCTTTTACAAAATTGTTTGAGCTATCATAAGCATTTTTTTAGAATCAGTTTGTTATTTTCTACAAAAAAAGCCTGCTGGGGTTTTTATTGGAATAGTACTTAAACTATAGATCAACTTTAGGAGAAGTAATACTTTAATAATATTGGTCTTCTGATTCATGAGGATACATATCTCTTCATTTATTTGGGTCATCTTTAATTTCTCTCAGCAATATTTTCAGCATATAGGTCTTGCACATCTTTTGTCAAATTTATCCCAAAATATTTCATATTTTTGATGACCTACAAAG
Organism: Lepilemur ruficaudatus; assembly: GCA_963574885.1. NCBI lineage: Eukaryota > Metazoa > Chordata > Mammalia > Primates > Lepilemuridae > Lepilemur > Lepilemur ruficaudatus. The sequence continues at coordinate 94,868 of CAUYRT010085005.1, forward strand.
TTTCAAAAGAATTATGTCACCAGAAATACTGCCAGATTAGCCTGAAAGGGACAGACACAGTACAAAATGAACAGAGGCTCTTTGGACTCCTCAAATTCTACTGGCAGGGAGCAGACTGGGAAAACTGCTCAGTTGCAAATATATGCTACTTTCATTAAACGATAGTTTTTTTTAAAAATTTCAATTTTCAATTGTTTGTTGTCAGTGCATACCAATACGACTGATCATCAAAAATATTGATCTAGATTCTGTAAATTTCCTAAATTCACTTATCATCTCTAATAGCTTTTTCCTAGGTCCCTGATAATTTTCTATGGAGATGATTGTGACCTCTGCAAATTAAGAGTTTTATTTCTTCCTTTTTAATCTGTATGCATTTTATTTCTTTTTCTTGCTTTATTGCACTGGCTAGAACTTCCACTGCAGTGTTGAATTAAAGTGATCAAAGTACAGATCCCTGCCTTATTCCAGGTTTTCAGGGAAAGCATTCAGTATTTCACTTTTGTGGCAGCCGGTCTCCAGGATGGTTCTGGTGATCCTCACCTACTAGTATTCATGTCCTCGTGAATCCTTGTGTATCTGGATTGGTCTGCATGACCACTAGAATAAACAGAAAGTGATAGTGTGTGAATGCAGAGACTAGATCATAAAAGGCATTGTGGCTTCCATCTTGATCACTCTCTTTAGCACCATTTGTTTTGGGGGAAGCCAGATGTTGTGTTAAGTAACCTTATGGAGAGGCCCAAGTGGCAAGGAACTGTGGCCTCCTCGAAATAGAAAGTGAGGAACTGAGCAGCCAGCCAGTGAAAGATGCCACATTTGAAGTGAATCTCCCACTCCCAGTCAAATCTTCATGACTGCAGCTCTAGCTGACAACTTGACTATAACCTATGGAAGACCCTAAGCCAGAAATGCCCAACTAAGCAACTCCAGGTTCCTGACCCTCAGAAATTTCGTGAAATGACAAATGTTTTTGTTTAAGCTGCTACGTTTTGGAGCAATTCATTACAAAGCAATAGATAACTAATGCAGATTTTGGTATTTGGAAGTGGAATGCTGCCATAATAAAAACTTAAAATTTGGGAGTGGCTGGGCATTGTGTCTCATGCCTGTATCCCTAGAACTTTGGGAGGCTGAGATGGGAGGATTGCTTGAGCCCAAGAGTTCAAGACCAGCCTGAGCAACAATAGTGATTCCCTATCTCTACAAAAATAGAAAAATTAGCCAGGCACGGTGGTGCACACCTGTAGTCCCAGCTTCTCAGGAAGCTGAGGCAGGAGGATCGCTTGAGCCCAGGAGTTTGAGGTTGCAGTGAGCTATGATGACTCCACTGCACTCCACCCTGGGCAACACAGCAAGACTCTATCTCAAAAAAAAAAAAAATTGGGCTGGGGGATGATTTTGGAGCTGAGCAATGAGCAAGAGCTGGAAGGACTTTGAGGAGACAGCTGGTGAGGACTTAAAGGAAAATGAGGAGCATATTATTGGAAACTGGAGGAAAGAAGATTCTTATTATGTAGCTGGAGAAAGTTTAGCTACACTGTCACCTGCAGTTATGTGGAAAGCAGAAAATGTCCCTAATGAACTAGGGAAATTGGTCTAAGGACTGTTACCCCCAACTGTTGAAGGTACTGCCTGATTTCTTGTTGCTTATAGTAAAATGCTAGAAGAAAGATTGCTTTTAAAAAAAAAAAGGAGACAGGCCTTGCTATATTTATGAAGATTCCTGCCTCTCCAGATAGCAAAGAGTGCTAAACTCAAGAAACAGCTTCTGAGCAAAGATCAAACCCAGGGCCCTCTCAGGAAATTGTGTTCTAAAGATGAAGCTGAGGGAGGGTATGACTGTGAAATCCTTTTTTAGAAAGATCAAAAGGCAGTGCCCTAGAGTACTAGTCAGTCACCCTGTAACTCTAAAGATTTTCAGGGTGTGACTCACCAGAAATGAGTCATTGAGTGGGACAAGATTCTGGAGCCAAAGAGCTGGATGAGGGGCCACGCAGATGGATGGGCAGGATGGCACCGGGAGGGATGTGTGGAACAGGGGCGCATTTGGGGGCCCTTTGTGGGCCAAAGAGACTTTGTAGCCAAGAACATGGACTCTGGTTCAAATCTTAGTTTTGCCACTTTTTGACTATGTGACCTTGGGCAAGATATGTTGTCCCCCTCAGTTTGCCTGGCAATAAAATGGGATCGTAGCACATGTCTTCTAGAGCTGTTGGGAGGGGTAAGTGGCCTAATACATGCAAGCACTGAGAACAATGCCTGACATGTAGACTATGATAAATAAATGGTATTGGTTGTCATTATGATTTGGGAACGTAAAGTGGAAAAGTCTGTATTTCTTACAGTGAAGCTGGATGTGAGCCAGCTGTTATAATATGTGACACAAGAGGAACTGTGGCCTCAATTTGTTGTCACAGGCTACAGAGACTCCCAGAGGCTATCAAGCTATGGCAGTAACTCAGGGACAAATGTGAGACCAAGTCCCAGAGGTTTCATTTGCAAGCAGCAGGTGAGTGACACAGACAGAGCTGGGAAGTAAAAAGGAGAGATTGCTATGGTCTGAGAAAACTGAGAAGCAGATCGAGCTGGAAGGGATCTATATATAAGCTTGTCCATTATGATCACTTTTATCAGAGAAAGGAGCTTGGAGGAAGTAACACAGCGAACGGTGGCATAGCTGGCCTAGTGCTGGGAGCCCATGGTGTCCCGGCGCCTGCGGCACTGAAGTGGGCATGAGGACCACCCTCCCTCTCGGATGACCAGCCTGGGCAAGGCCTGGCGGGAATGGCTGGTACTCACTGGCAGAGAAGGGCTGACATATTTGCAAATATTAATATAACTTTTTATGCTTTTAGCTAGCATTTTTTAAGTACTTACTATGAGCTAGTCACAACTGTATTAGGATAAGCCATTTGGGACCTCTAAAAATGACAATTTCATGTAGGTCAATCTAATATATTAGTTTATTTAATCATGATAAAACTATACATGGTATATTATCTCCATTTTACAGATGAGGAGACTGAGGCACAGAGAGAGTAAGTGACTTACCCAAAGTCACACAGCTGGTAAGTGGTGGAGCCAATTTACCAATCCAGGAGCTCTGATTCTAGAGCCCATGCTTGTGAACCCCCTTCTTCACACACCCAGATGGCCATGCCCACAGTAATAGGGGCTGGCCCTGGCACCTGTCCCCCCGACCCTGCCCAAGCCCTAGAGTCTGGTCACCAGCTCTCCCCGGAGAATTAGATTAGCCCCAGATCTCCTGGGGCCTTAGCAGCAAGAATGTGCGTGGGCCCCGCCCTGTGAGCTCATGCTAGTGGGGCTGCAAGACAATGGAATGACCCGCGGGCACCACGCATCGAGGTGGAGACAATGCGCTTCTCCAAACACCAGCCACCAGAATAACAAACATCGCTGACTTCCACAGCACCAAAGTCTAAATATTGAAGTGGAGCATCCGTGCCTCTCCACGTGTGGCGATGTTCCGGCGGAAAAAAGCCGGCAGATGCTATTGTCTGGACTCCCCAGAGGGAAGATCTGAGGCTGTTTCTCTAGTGCTCTAAGACCTCTGACACCTCTCCCAAGGCCCCGGCCTGAAGGAGGGCTCGTTTGATGTGAGCCAGACTTGAGGACCCCACACATCCCACTGTGATCTTCACTGGTCTACAGCAAAACAAGAGCATAAGGACACTGTGGAGAGTTTTTCCTAAAGCTAAAGGCATTCCATTTGCAGATGCCTCTGCGTGATGCCCGGCTGCCTCCTCACGCCTGCCCTGCTCTCTGTGTTAGCGTCACGCTCCTCTCTGCACCTACCTGCTTCCTCTTCCCATGCAGATGCTCTGCCTTGCACGAGGCCCTAATGGTGGCTTCTCCAGCCCCAACTCTGCCTCCTGACTTTGCAGCCTCAGTTTCCATTGCTACCTGCATCATCTCCATATTTCTTTGCTCATCTCCTCTCAAGAGAACTCAATTGGCCTCGCGCGCCTGTTTTTACACCAGAACATGTTCATATGTCACTGGCCAGCCAATCAACCAGCTGCCTTGGGGCCAGGTGGCCACAACTGGTCCAATCAGCTGGCAGGGTCCCAGGGTCCCAGTCCGGGTTCCCTTTGAACAGGTGGTGAGAGTGGGCCAGTTCCCCTCGGCAGGTGCCATGACTGACAAGGCTGGAACGAAAGTCCAGCTCTAAGGTTTCACACCAACACTGGATTTGTATTTCTCAGCCCAGGTGTCAGAGTCATGGCTCAAGAAGGTCCCCTGAGACATACAAAGGACCCATGAGCAGTGTCAGGTTCTGGGAGGAGAGGTAGCCAAGGGTCAGACTCATACTAAATGGGCAGGATTCAGCCCACGGAGATGGCTGCTGAGTAAAGGAGGAAGGCACAGATTTAGGATGTAAATCAGAAACTCTTGGTGAATAACTGGAAATAAGGAATGAACAAAAGTTTAGATGGTGGCATCGTTCGCTGAGAAAGAACCCAGGAGAAGAGCAGGTTTGGAGATGAAGGAGAATGGTGAGTTCCTTTCTGACACACTGAGACTCCAGACATCCTGCTAGATTTACTCCAGGAAGCAGGCAGTTCAAGTGTGACCTTTAGGAAAGAAGGGGGCTGGAAGGACAGACGTGACAGTTGAGGGGGTTGAAACCACAGAGCGATTTCACCGGGGACAAGTGGAGTGTATGACTGACAACGAGTGATTGAATGAACAGGCCAAGGCTTGAGATTCGCTGGTGTTTCATTCGTCACTCTCAGTGCGTGACAAAAGCACTCACTGGGACCCCGCACTCGGAAGAGGCAGAGTGGTGGGTGGAAAGAGTGTGGGCTCTGAGCGCAACACCGAGTTCAGCTGTGGGCTCTGAAACCTACCAGTTACGTGCCTTTGGGCTTTGTCCTTAACCTCTTGTGTCCTTAGTTTCCTTATCTCAAAATGGGTGTAATGATACTTACCTCATCGAGCTGTTGTGAGACAGTAACGACAGCGTTCTAAGCACAAGGTCTGGCGTGTGTAGCAGGCATTTAACAGACATTTCTGACCCTTGCTTCCTCCTAAACCAAACTTGGAGATGCTGGAGAGAATTTTCGGTAAGAGCATAAGAGAGATTCTGGGGGTGTCATACCCTTAGCCAATGGCCTCTCCAAAGAGTCCACTGACTATGAATAACCTCATCTGGAGACAATGCCAGGAGTCTAAATTTGAGGCCTGGGCCAAACAGCCCTTCTGCTGCCTACCCAGACCCCCGGCACAGGCCCTCTGTGACAGGCCATGCCCATTCATGGGTCTCCTTCCCAGTGGAGGCCTCCCTCTTGCAAGGACTCTCTTAGACTCTAAGGATCTGCCTGTCCCTAACCCGTTACTCCCCACCTGCAGAGTGTCCAGCTTCCAAATCTTCCAAACCTTCCCAGGAGCCAAGAGCTCCCACTCGGACACGTGTACCAGTGCCACACAGATAGAAAATGCAAGGCAAAGGGTGCTACCTTCAGTTAATGTCACACATTCAGTACTTGAACATTAGTTTACTTCAAGTCATAATATTTCTTCAAAGATGCTTATAGAACCCTACTGGGAAAAATAAAAGAAGATGAAAATAAATGAGAGACTAGCCTAGAAGACTAGAAATAGTGAAGACAACAGTTTTCCTCGAGTTTCTATGTAGACTTAATGTACTACCTGTTAAAGCTCCTAAGAGATACTTTATAAGACCCTGATGAATGAACAGTAATGCTGTTACTAGATTAAATGGTTGAAAAGACTAAAGCTTCTTTTTAAAGGATATGGCAGTGAATTTAGCCTACCAGACTTCATAACATATTATAAAGTGACAATTACCCAAACCATATGGTAACAATGGAAAAAAATGATCAGTGGGAGAGTAAATAATCCAAAATTAACTCAATATATAGTAAAGCTAGAAAAAACATGGCAATCCAAAACTGAGGACAATAATTACTATATAATAAGTGTTTTGGAGAGAAATATAATACAGAGAAAAGTTACATCTAATATAACTGCATATTCTGCAGTAAAGTGCAGATGAGATTATGCGCATTTGTGAAAAACAAACCACAAAAAAGACAAGAAAATGCATTTCCACATTTATCATATCGGAAGAGAATCCATCATCAGAGATAAAAAAATTTTCAAAGTGAAAAATAAGGGCTGGGCAACGTGGCTCCTATCTGTAATCCCAGCACTTTGGGAGGCTGAGGTGGAAGAACTGAGGACAGGAGTTCAAGACCAGCCTGAGCAATACAGTGAGACCCCAGCTCTATTTTTATTTCTTATTATTAAAAAAAAAGGAAACTTTCTGTCGAATAAAATATAGGACAATCACAAGAAGATAATAGCCTGAAAGAAATGTCAAACCACTGATAAATCTAAAATATATTAATTTTTGCTTTTTTGTGAAAAACTAAACTCAGTGCCCAGATTCCACTCAGTAAGCAACAAAGATGAACAGATAGTTTACACAGGAAGCGCAGATGGTAAATCAAAACACGAGAAAGTACATAGTCCCACCAGAAAGGAGAGAAATGCAAACAAACCAGCCCTGGGTCGCAGAGCACACTTACCAAACTAGTGAAAATAAAATAAAATGACAAAACCCGGTGCTGGCAGAGCTGTGGAAGACAGGCGGGATGGCGTTGAGAAGCTCAGAGCAGGACCTGATTAAATGCAGGCCCCACTCTGCGCCACTCGGAGTCCTTGGGCAAGTGACTTACCTCCCTTGCCTCAGTTTCCTCCCTGTCAAATGGGGTGTAAATGATATATAGAGAGGGCGCTTGCAACAGCGATTAGCACACAGTCAGTGCTATACAAAGTGCTAGCTATTATTTGTGCATGGGGTGGTGGTGGTGGTGGTGGTGATTTTCCTCACCATTTTCTCTTGATTGTAGTAAAAAGGGCAGGGACCTCAGAGCCAAAAAGATCATTCATTCAACAAATATTTACCCGATGCCAGAGCTAAGTGCAGTCCCAGTTCCATTAATTATTAGTGATGTCACCTTGTGAAAATTGCTTAGCAATCCCGAATCTCAATTTCCCCCATCTGTAAAATGGAATAATAAAATCTACTTCTTAGTGTTGGTTAAGGCATAATGAGATATCACACACAAAGTTGTAGGATGGCCGCGGCGCAGAGAAGTTCTTAACGCATATGAGATTCCTCACTCCTCCTCCTGGAGCTTCAACCCAGCCCAGGGGCCCAGCCCAGGACTGCGATCATAGAATTTGTTCTCAGCTGCCTGCCAGCTCAGCCTGATTAAGATCTTTGGAGGCCCCAAAGCCCCAAAGCTCACGATGCACTTACCTCCAACATATGTAAACCAAAATAATATGAATAACATCACCAATTCATAAAAGCTGGTGTTTTGAAGTGCCATAAAACTTACATGCACGTTGAAAATACAGTCACTTATTTCTGCATTTTCTCTCATTCTTGCTTACTTTCTTTGGTCCTCCTGTTTGCTGCTGGCCTTTTGCAGGTGGCTGAGCCAGCCCGGGCGGTAATCCTGGCTCGCTGCCAAATCATCCCCATGACACGGGGGCCGCATGGACTTCAGATTTCTCTCTCCCCGGGGGTATTTGCAATTTCGGCAGTAGGGAATAAGAGCCCCTGCGTCTGACAGCCTGTAACAGAACGGGCACTCAGTAAATATTTGTGCAGGGAAAGAGTGAACAGATGCATGACTGTCTCCGAACAGTGGAATTTCAGCTGCCACGGGAGGTAGAGGGGGTGGATCTCTGTAACGGAGAGACAAAGGAACCAGCACTCCTCATGTCGCACTAGGTAAGTGCAGGTCTGATATTCCAAATATTTAGCAGGTGGAGCAGCACAGTACTGACCAATGGGAATGGATCTGGAGACCATGCTAGATTTAGCACAACCCCATTGCTGTGGATGATGGAAGTCCAGGGGTTCTGAAGGAAGGAGTTAAGGAGGAGGGGGTACACGGGGCTCGAGGCAGCTGCTATTCGTCAACTAGCATGAAAGCACTTCCGTACTCCAACAGCCAGCACAGCCGTGTCACACGCACGATGACTGAACAGCAGCGAGGGTTAAGTGCTTGCATGAGAATCAAGAGACTTCCACCACTTCTCCTCCCTAAGCCCCGATTTCCCATCTGCAAAACAAAGAAGTCAACTTAGTAATCTTTCAGGTCCACTCCAGCTCTGACTACCTGTCATTTTAATATACTAATAATAATAGCAACAATTTGTGGAAGCTAGTCTGGTATAGAAGAAAAAGCACATGCTCCGAAGCTAGACCCAGTTCAAATTCCAGCTGTTACTTACTGTAGGACTTGGGTCCAAATCAGTTAGCTTCTCTGAACCTCCATTTTTCGCTAATTCAACAAATATTTATTGAGTCCTTTTTCTGTGCCAGGTCCTAGGGACACGTTGGTGAACAAGACCTAGTTCTTGCCATCATGGAACCTACTGTTCTACTTAGGACTCCTTGGATACAAGTGACAGAAACTGACTCAAGTCAGCTTAGGCAAAACCCAGAATGCATTGCAAGGATCTGGCAAGTCTGGGGGTAGGTCCCAAGGTGGAATGCAGCCAGACTTTGCCTAGAACCTGGACTGGAAAGCCACCAGCCCTACCATTCTCAGCCTACCTGCTGCATGATTTTCTTGCTCTTCCACCCCTCTTAGTTCTGATAAGCCTCAGTTGATACGACATCCCAGTTAAGAATCTGATTGGTCCAGTTTGGGCCATAGGTCCATTCCTAACCCAGTCACCTACGACCATGGGGCAGGACCACTCAGTACAAACATGGCCTCAGGGACTCACCCATGTGGATGGCGGAGGGGTCCAAGTCTGTAAAACTGGGAGGCTTATGAATCCCGGTGTCCACTCCATGGCCTTGTAGGGTTGTGGTGAAGATGAAATGAAATCCCACGTAAAGTGGCTGGGGCAGAGCCTGACAGACATGATGAGCACTGTGCCACCATCCTGTGTTCATAGCTGGTGCTCAACTAAAATGTGTGCTGAATGAGGAAACAATATTACTACTACCAATGTCTTTCATGTACCCAGCAACTTTGTGTCTATTTTCTCAGTTACTGCCTCCCTTGTTTTGATCACAGCCCCCACTTTGCTGGGTTGACTTAGACAAGTTAGCTGGGCACGCATGACGCCGGGCTGGACCACATCCACATGGTGGGTGTGTGACATGCTGAACGAATGAGCAAGTGAATGTTCTCCCACCCAGCCCTCAGCGCTCCACTGGGGGTAGGGTGGGTGGCTGGAAAAAAGGAGTGTTTGGAGTTTGTCTCCTTTTCACCCAGGTCTTTGTTGGAGGAACTTCTCTTTCTCCCTTTGCTTAGTAACCAAAAACCAGGAGCTCAGCTCCTCAAAAGAATTCAAGGAAGGAATCAAGGACTGGGTTCAAGTCCTACCACACTGACTCTAATTTGCTGAGTATCATCGAGCCACTGACCTCACCCCTCTGGATTCAGTGTCCCCACTGGCAAATGGATAATAGGCACAGACACGCTTGCTTGGCTCTACGTTTAAGAGGACTGGAGACACAGAGGGAAGGGGCTTTGATAAGGCCTGGCCTCAGCCCTTCCTCACCGCCCACAGGGGCATCTTGAGTCCCGCAGATCAGGCCCTTGTGGCCTGGAGGGGAAGAGATCTCCAGGCCTTCTGCCCAGCTGCTCTGTGCCCTCAGGAGCCCCTCTGCCTCCGGCCCACAACCAACCAATGACTTCACCGGCTGTGTGGTTGAAACCCGAGCTCTCTAGCTAGGGGCTGAGCAGGAAGTTTTTTCCTGCGGGTGGAAGCTTTTGTTTTCTAAGCCTTGATCACTAGACAGAGGAATTTCCCTGCTGATGTCAGCCCAGACTCAGGCCCAAGCCCACTGGATCTGTAGGGGTGGCTGAGGGAGGGCTGCCTTGCAGGACAGAAGGTGCAAGGTCTCAGGCACCAGGTGGCTGTCCCCCCCTTCCTCTTCCTCCATTAACCCGCAGTGACATGGGGTCAGCTCCCTGTCCATCAGCTCAGGAGGAAAGCCGTGGGGAAGCTCATTCACCTTGAAAGTCGTTGGAAAGGTGGGTGGAAAGTGGTTTCTAATTCTGTCCAGCCACATACTGTTAGCTAAGTGACTTGGGTTAGCCACTTAACCTCACTGGGACTCAGTATCATTATCTGTAAAATGGGAATAATAGGGCTTCATATCTCCTACTAGTGGGTATTAAATGTAAAGTCTTCAACACTGCCTGGTACATTGTAAATGCTCAGAAAACATGAGCAACAATTTTTGTCATTATTATTGTCTCTCCAGTGAAGAGGAAAGATGTCATGTGTGTCGCAACAAGAGAGGGTCCAGCTCAAAGCTAGAGGCTCTGCTTACTAAGCTCTTGTTTTTCTGCTGCAGGAACGCAGCTGTGCTTTCCTTCCCAAGAATGTGAGCCTTCACAAAGATGACTGGACTGTGACAGTTTCTCAGGGCAGCCGTGACAAAGTACCACAAACTGAGTGGCTTAAACAACAGCAATGTATTGTTGCACAGTGCTGGAGGCCAGAGGTCCAAAATCAGGATGTCAGCAGGTTGGTTCTTCCTGAGGGCCGTGAGGAAAGGACCTATTCCAGATCTCACCCCTGGGCTTGTGGATGGCTGTCTTTCCCTCACACCGTCTTCCCTCTGCGTGTCCCTCTGTGTCCAAATGTCCTCTTATAAGGGCACCAGTGACTTTGGATTAGGGCCCACCCTAATGACTTCATTTTAACTTGGTTCCTCTGCAAAGGCCCTGTCTCCAAACGAGGTCACATTTCTTGTCACATTCCGAGGTACTGAAGGTTATGACTTCAACGTATGAATTTTCAACCCACAGCAATGACCTGGGGGAGAGGAAAATACTTAAGTGGAAGGTTTACTTCAAGTCTCTTAACATCAAAATAGAGAAGATAATTTGGAGCAGAAAGGTCTTCTGGAAGCCTGTCAAATCCTCCCCTGAGTATGGCTATTTATAGACATTATAGTGTCAAGTCTTAAAAGCATCAGAACCTGGTTATGGAACCCAAATAATTAAATTACTCACATTCCACTCTAACCCTCTGCTCCCCGTTCCTAATTTCATCTGCCAAAATCGAACGTGAAATCTGAGACACCCCGATAAAGCCGTGCCATCCTCAGTTTCCTTGGCAGTGGACGGCGGAAGGAGCAGTGGATGGGATGTGGATGGACCTGGAGTCTAGTCTCTGTACTACGCACTTGCTGTGTGCCCTTGGGCATGTGACCTTCTCTCAGGGCCTCAGTCTCAACTGTAAAGTGTGTGTGCGTGTGTGTGTGTGCGCACACGCACATACGCAGGTGTGGGGGAGGTTGGAGGGAGACAGACTGTGTCAGTTTCACACGAAGGTAAGCAATTTAGAACATAACTTTAAAACCCCAAAGCACACAAGTATATCACAAAGGAGCATGCAAGATTGCACACATTTTTAAGCTAAAACATGAGGTTTTAGGAAAACTAGAGGAACACTGGCTATGTAGTGGCTGCTCCACACTCCACCTCGTCCCCCGTTCCCTGGGATATGAGCTCTTTCCAATGTGCCAGTAGGGAATATCTTCACTGCAAAGATTCGAGATGCTTTGGACTAGGTGTTGGCATAGACGTTCCAGTTCAGAAGCCAGAGAGCGTTGGATCTGAACTCCCTCCCAACACTGAGCATCCCAGGCGTCTTCATTCACCGCCTCATTGAGCTACTTTTCCACCACGCGTGCCACGGTCGAGCCAGGTGAGAGGTCTGCAGGAAATCAGAGAAGCCGTGGCTGGGAGGAGAGGCGCTGATGGTGGGTGTGGCAGCAGAGGAAGTGGAATTAACCGCTGGAGGAAACGGTCTCTGGCAGCTTTGTGGGGAAATATCTGGGGCTTCCCCCATCTTCCAGTTCCTCTGATGGCCAAAATGATAGGAATTTGAAAGTGAGCGCCCGCCCTTCCCTCAAGCTCCAGCCCTCTCTGCCCCTCACAGCCCAGCTTCTCGAAGGCAATGCGCATCCTTCTCCACTTGCTGCATTCTGGCCTCTGCCCCCAGTATCCACCTAAACTTGATCTCGATAAGCAACTCCCTGTTGCTAATGATACCGAGTCCAGTTCAGTCGTATGTCACTAGCCCCCTCGGCAGGCACCCTGGGCTTTCCTCCTTGCTCCCCAGCCGCTCCTTCTCAGCCAAACCTGCAGCTTCGCCTGCACATCCTTCCTGAGCCACTCACCTGTTCCCCCAGCTCAGCCCATCTCTTTACAAGGATGGTCTCTAGTGTCCATCGCAGGCCCAGAGCTCTGCTGGAGCTGCCAGCCCAGCCAACTGGCACTGCCCTGGACACCCTACGGCCCTTTCAAACTCAGTGGGATCCAAAGGGAGTCATCACCTTCCCCTGGACCGCGTCCTTCCACCTGTGTCCCAGGGCTCTGAAACCAACCGGGAGCTGTCCAGGTGCCTCCCTCCCCTTCCTCCCCCTCTCATTTGATCCGCTAGCTTTGGTCTCACTCCCCAACTGGATGGCATCTGCCCGAGGTCAGGCTTGTGAACTGCACTTCTCATCACTGCTCACAGGGCCTGGCACAGCCGCTGCACAGTAGGACCTCAATAAATATCTGTGTCTTCATCCTTGAGGGAGGTGAGGGTCAGGTTCTGGAAACCCATTTCTCCAACACTCTGAGAAGAGCCCCCAACAAGGGCTGGAGGGGGTGGTCCAGAGCCTTGGGGTTTTGTCCTTATTCTATCCCTAATACTCTGTCACTCTGGGAAGCCACACCCTGTTGCCCAGCTGCGGCTTCTCAAACAATAAGAGGGAGGTTGGAAGTGCGGACTCCTTCTGGGGAGGGGCAGCATAACGTGGGCACAAGGTCCTCAGGAGGTAGCAGGTGGTGGGAGGAATGTGGCTGGAAGGAGGGACAAACGTCCCCCTCTGTCTTAGGCCAACTGGAAGCCAGACTCACCCCTCACTATTGTTCACAGGCAGCCAAAGTAATCCTCAAAAAATGCAAATCTCAGCATGTCTCACCTCTGCCAAGAGTCTTTCGGGGGTCTCCAGAATGCAGCCGGAAGGTTGGCAGGGCATGAAGAGCTCCCGCATGGCATCGTCCGGGATCGGTCTATGCATTCACTGCCCACCCCGCTCCCTTACAGGCGCCCTGGGGTGCCCAGACGCACTTCTGCGCATGCTCTGCCCCTTTCCCGCAGGGCCCGCCTCTTGGTCAGACCCCTACCTCCACCCCCACCCCACTCCCTCGCTGCTGACTTCAGATGGCCGATTTGATGCAGGGCCCTGCACTCAGGAGAGGGGCACGATGGCGTGCAGAGCAAGGCAAGAAGGAGACAAGGCCTCTAGAGAACTCATGAAGAAAATCCAGGAAACAGCCCAGCACTGGGGACCAGACCTAGCAAAGAAATCTAGCCCCTTATGCACGCTCTCCTGCTATAGTAGACTTTGGTCACCTGCCCAAGTGAATGTGCTCTGTGGTCAGCCAGCCAAGACACCCATCACCACCTCTGCCTTATAACACAAAAGCAAGAAGTGGCTTTACTGAGCTGGCTTGCAGGCTAAGCCGGGAGGGTATCATTTGCCCAGGTCAGATCAATTCTAGATGACTGATAAATGGGATTTGTAAACCCTTGTGAGAGTCCCCTTGGGAGACCCGGGGGGAGTGAGCATCTTGAGTGTCCCTCCTAGATGCATCTCAAAGACCCTCTCGGGGCCATCCAGTTCAGCTCTGCTAGGCAGGGCTTAGCAGCGAACAGCCGCAGCTGAAGAGCAGTGCTTCTCAGTTGGGAGGTACTTGGCACATTCTAAAGCCACTTGTGGTTGTCTCATCGTGGTGGGGGTGGGGTGCCACTTGGCATCTAGTGGGCAGAGGCCAGGGATGGTGCTAAGCATCCTACAATGCACAGGCAGCCCCTACAACAAAAAATGAGCTGTCGCAACACCTTGCCAGTGCCAAGATTGAGAAACCTTACCGTAAAGCCAAACTGCTTGGCTTCGTATCCCAGCTCTACCTGGAGCAGCTCGCCTACCTTCCATTTGCTTTGGTTTCCTCTGCTTTTAAAGAGGTATGGTATTTATATCTACCAATAGGGTTGTCATAAAGAATAAATGAGACAACTTATATAAAGCACTTGGAACTGTGCTTGGTATACAATAAAGCACTCACAAAAATATTGTTCCTGCTATTATTATTTGTGGGGTGATATGGACCTTAACTGTGCTGCTTTTCAAAGCAGCCTGGATGCCAATCCATTCAGATATATATTAACATTTGCATCTTGTCATCACGTTGGCAGAGTCAGGAAGTCCTCATGTCACTGCGAGGGCTAAGCTTCTGATAGACACAAAGTGAGTCTCTGTGTTGTTCTGTTCACTGATTCCAGAGTCATTGAACCGAGGCCTCCACCTGGGTGGATTTTGCAGCTCACCTACGGGCTCCCTGGGCTTGCTTCCTGGTCAGCCTCTGCAGACTCAGGTCTGGAATCTGCCCCAGGCTGCATTGCTGAGCTCTCCCCATCCTGGCATCTGAGTCCCAGGCTGGTCCAACTCAGCTGTTCTTGACCAGGTTTGAGTTCCAGCCCCAGCTCACCCCAGTATTGATGCTGGCGGCCTGAGTGGCCTCAGCTGGCTTTCTGTCCTTCTGGGGCACTAGCAAACATCGCAGCGTGGTACATTTCTATTTTTCTAGTTTTCAGTTATACCCGACCTATCCTTGGAATTCTCCAAAACACTTAACAAATAAAGATAGCAGTGGGGAAGTTTGTGAGAAGGAAAAGAAAGGTGAAGAGCATTTTAGAGTTTATGGATTTTAAATATACCCACCTTACTTGTTACATATACCGTATATAAAAAAGCATTGTGGTTAAGCGTATTGGTTTCCAAAATATATTCATTCCCCCCACCAACATGCTTTAATTATTAGGTAATAGGGTTGGTAGGAAAGGCAGAGAGAGAGAGAGAAATAGAACATTAAAAATTCTAAAATTTGTAAAAAAGGAAAACCAATACTTTCATGGGAGAAGGAATGGAAAAAAATTAGCTAAACTTTGCTTTTAAGGAAAAGGTCTGTCTTCCAAAGGAAGAGATTAAAATGTGCCGTCACTTAAGAGACAATCAACTTAAAAAGGATCCCCAGGAACTGGCTCTTGGAACTCAGTCAAAGGGGTGAGCCCACATTCTCCCCAGTTGGCTCTGAAGTGCTTGGCCATGAAGTTGAAGGAGCCAGGCATATTCCTGCTCCAAACCTGCTCCGCCATTTGACAAGACAGACAGACAGGCAAGTGACAGGGCTTGCCAACTCTGTCACTGATTGAAGATTGCTCTGATTCTTCCAAACTAACAGTTTCTTCTCTGAAGAAATTAAGCACTTGAAGAAGCTTCTCTCACGAGGCTTGATTCTGATGACAGGTGGTGTGCCCATTTTCTCACTAGCAAGCCGTTGGCATGGCGTTCAAGACACAGCCCTCCGTGAGAGAAACCGATGCTCTGTTTGATCAAACCGGGGTTAAGAATAGCCGTGGGAGGGGAGAAGCTGCAGGTGTTCCCATGAGACCACAGCACACAGAAGGCCTCAGGCCCTAGGCCTTAATGGGGTCAGGTTGCTGGGACTGGGGCCGGCTCTTTCCATCTAGGATAATAGTGCTAAAGAATCCTTTGTTCATCTCTACTTCATTCAATCCGGGAATATTTATGAGCATCCACTCTGCGCCCCAGGCACCATTGTGGGCACTGGGCTTACAGCAGAGAGCAAAACAGAAGAGGTCCTGCCCTCATAGAGCGAATATTTTAGTGGAAGGAGACAGATAACAAATGAAATCAGTAAGAGATATAATTTATGATGGTGGCTGCAGAGAAAAATTGAGTAGGCGAGGGTGCGGGGGGAAGAGGTGCTGTCATTCTAGAGTGTTCTTGGAAGGCCTCACTGAGATGCTGACGTTTCAGTGAAGACCTGAGAAGCGAGGGCTGCTGCACAGCCCCCAGGGAAAGGGTACTCCAGGCAGAGCCAACGGCCACTGCAGGGGCCCCGAGGTGGGGGTGGTGGTGAGCCGGGTGCCTTTGAAAGAGCAAGGGCGGAACAGGCACGCCAGGGAGGGGTGAGAGCCCAGGTCAGAGGAGTAGTGGATGCAGGGGCGGGTTGTTCAGGGCCTGGAAGGCCACTACAAGCCCTTTGGATTTTTCTCCAGCGGAAATGGAAAGTCATCGGAGAGTTTTAAGGAAAAAAGTGACACCACATATTTTATGAACCGCTGTTAGCCCATTTCTCAATAATCTTATTGCCACCATGTTAAAGGTAGGGACACTGAGGTTCAGAAAGGGTAAGAGAGTGGCCCGCAGCACACAGCATGAGCCCACCAGGACACCTGCCCCTTCTACTCCAGGGCTCTTTCCACTCCTGGGTGTAGTTTCCAAACATACAAGACTCTTCTGCCTGTGAAGGGGAGGCCAGAGCCTTGGGGCTGGGAAAGGGGAGGGTGGGACTGGCTCCTCTTGAATCTGGATCCCTGGGCACTTGTTCCTAGCTGTCATTCACCTAGCAGGGTCCAGTGCCAGCTCCTGTTTCCACCTCCCTTGGCGCTCACACATGGATCCGTTGACCAGCCAGAGGCAAGAAGCACTTACACAGCTGGGCAGCAAGTCGCCCTGTCTATGGGGCTGCCCAGCACTGTACCTGGAGTGCAGAGGTGCCACATACCTATTATCTGTCCCCTTGGGCACTGGGCCTTGCCCTCCTGAGTGGCCCACAGCTGCCAGCCCCTGCAACCTGGCTCATCCTGTGACGCCTGGGGGCTGGCCCCAGAGCTGCCCTGGCCCAAGGCCACTGGGCCATGCTGGAAGTAAATAGCCCAGCTGCAGCGAATCCAGGAAACAGGCCCATGTAAGGAGTGGGAAGGGCATGGCCAAAGTTTAGGGTGTGGAACCCAATTCTGGGCTTCCCAGAAGTTCCCAGCAGGCTGGGGGTGGTGGCAGCAGCAGCTGGCCCGGCGGAAGGAAACCTCCATCCACCCTGGAAAGATTGTCCAGCTTCCCTTGTGGGTCAGCTCCTTACAATGTCATCACCAGAAAGGTTTTCTTCCCCATGTGCATTACGTAGAAGGTAGATGGATTTGCACTTGGAGACGCAGAGTAACCAGAGTTTTGAAGGCCTTCAGTACCCTCTGGCCCATCTCCTCAAAGAAAAAGAAAAAGGGAGAAGCAGAATTAGAAGGAAAGAAAGACTGTAAAAGTTAAACAAAACCACCCACAAATAGCCTGAGGCGGAAAAATGATTGTACCATATCATGGCAATTGTGGACAGTTTGGCAGCTGAACGAGAGATGACTCATTCCTAGGCTCTGCTTGCATAATCCTCCCCAGCCCCGGCAGGAGAATGAAACTAGGAAACTAATGCAATGACATTTAGTAGCAAAAAGGAAGCCCACACAACATTTGTGCAAGGCCATCCAAAAATAGCGGGCTCCTCCATGCTTGGGTTTGGAAACTATGCATTTCAGTTGAAATGCCTGAGTCGTGGCACATTTTTCTTGGACCACCCACCGCCGAATTCAGTTCATTTCAATTCGGCAAGCATTTATTGTCAGCCTACTGTGTGCCAGGCTCTGTGCTAAGGATTCAGGAGTGGGAAATGCAGGGATGGGGGAGGCACTAAGAGGAAAGTGTGGAGGTTAAGAATGAATGGGTTTTGGAGCCAGTGATGGAGTCAAAGCCCAGCACGATCCCTTCCAGCTCTGAGCCTCAGTTTTCTTGTCTGTAAAGTGGGTATAGCAATGCCCACCTTATTAAATTGTGTGAGAGCTAAATGAGATGAGGTACGTAAGTTTCAGAATGCCAGTGGGCATGTAGGAGGGCTTCACTGTGGGCAGCTGCTCCTGCACACCCTGGAAGAAGTCAGCGCATGTGTGTGTGTGTGTGTGTGTGTGTACACCGCAGGACCAAAGGCGCCACTGGAGAAGCACAAAGCCATAAGGGCGCTCAACAAAAAGAGCTGTCAAATCTGGTTGGGGTGGTTGGGACGTGCAGCGGGTCAGGGGCTGGGCGGGGGAAGAGGTCTTTGAAATGAGCCTTGACTCATTTCAACTGAACTGAACTAAACTGCGCTGCACAGCGGCAAATACTTCTTCCGTGCCTGCTGGGTGACAGGCCTGCTACCAGGTCCCAAGACGGCGAGGACAAAGGAGGCAAACCCATCATCCATTAGTGATAATCATAACAATAAAAACCAGCAGCAATAATACAGGGAAGCAGTTTGGTATAATGGTTGTGGGTGCTGGTTCTGAAAACAGATTCCCCATGTACAAATCCTGGCTCTCTTCCTCCCAGCTGTGTGGCTCGAGCAAGTTCTTTAACCATCCTATGCCTTAGTTTCCTTTCCTATAAAATGAGGATACAAATAGCAACTTCCTTAAAGGGCTGTTGTAAAAATGAAATGAAATAATGCTTGCAAAGCACTTAGCACAGCGCGTAGAGAAGTGGCCCATCAGGGTAAGCTACCACATCTTCATCCCCATCATCATGACCATCCTCACCACTATTATCACCATCACACGTCGCAGAAGACAGGCAAGGGCAGGGCCCTCCAAGCAGAAGAGACCTTGTAGAGTCAGGGATACCAGAGAAAGGAATGGTTCCTTTTGAAGCAAGTTTTGAAGGACATGTAGAAGTTTGCCAGGAGGATTCTGGAAGGAAGAGGCATTCTAGGCAGGGGGACCATATAAGCAAAAACATGACTGTGCAGAAAATCAGCGTTCAGGAAGCAGGAAATGGCTTTAGCAGACAGCCACGCTGAAAGGATGACCTGAACAGGGACAGAGCGGGCCTGTGGGAAGGGAGTGAAAGTCCTTCCCCTCTGGGCCTTTTGCACGCACTCTCCCGGCACATCCCAGGCACTAGGAAGCCCGGGCCTGGCTGTGGACACTCACACTCACTCCCTCATAAGCCCCTTCCTTGCTCTTGGCTTCTTTGCTGGAGACGTAAGACACAGGCTTAGTGAGAACGCAGCCATGGTTACTATCACATGTACTGGGAATACTATCCCTCATGTTGCCCAGAGCTCTTTGCATAAGGACCCTTTAGGATAAATTCATCTTAGAATTCAGCCAGGAAAAAGTATTGATAAAAAACATTTCTAACTTTTACTGGGAGTTTACAATGTGCCAGACTCTAAGTGCTTTATATGTATTACCTCATTTAATTCTCACAACAACCCTATGAAGTAGGCACTATTATTTGTCCTGTTTTACAAATAGAGGAAATGAATTACAAAGAGGTTAACTTATTTGCCAAAGCAACACAGTTAGTAACTGGCAGAGCCAGGACTCACATCCTAGGACTCAGGCTCCAGAGTACGTGCTCTTACCTCCTTTGTCGTAAGGAAAGTTCTGTTTCTTTTTGTGTTTCTCTTTTTGCCTTCCCTACCCTAAATTTTGTGATAAAGTGCAGTATCTTTCCTTAGCCCAGATTTTGGGTATAATTCTTTTCTTCCTTTAAGGCACTCCAATCTCCAGATGTAAATGGTCCAATCACCCCACAACACTCCTCTTTGCATCATAATTTGTGTTCCAGCTGCTCTGGGCTCCTCCCCGTTTCCAGACTGCCACCCCCCTGTGCCTTCGCTCGTGCCAGTCCTCCTACCTGATACGACGCCCTCTTTTTTTTTAATGACATGGAAACTTTATAATTTAGTGAGTGGAAAAAGTAAGTTACAAATCGACATGTATAGAAATACAATAAACTCCCATCTTTAGTAAATAATATTCAAATATATATGTATAAACTTTAGAGAGTTATGCACTAAAATGACATTATATCTGAATGGGGGAATAGCGAATTATTTTATGTGTTTTTTTCTTGATGATGTTTATTTCCTAAATGTTCACAGAAAATATGTATTATAGTAAATTGTTATTTTTAAGAAAAATGTAAGTTAATTTTTTATTTTTAATTAAAACTTTTAAAAGAATTATTTACTTATTACCACTTTAACTGTTTTTAATTGTACAGTTCTATGGCATTAAGTACATTCGCATTGTTGTGCAACCATCTAGCCTCATTCCTGGCGTAGCTACGATCACCATCCTTCCACAACTACAGCGGTTTTCACCTGCTGCTTAAAGCTTTCTTTATTGTCCCCACACTCCCAGCAGAGACAATGGCTCGTCCCTCTCCACTCTGCCATTACGGGGAGAGCGTCACTCTGTGCCACACTCGGCAGTAGTGGTCAGGTGAGCAGTCCCTAGAGCCTTTATTTCCTGTACTTGACACCTGCTAGCTATGTCCTAGCATAGCTGGGGCAAGTCCCTTAATCCACCTGTGCCTCAACTATCTTCAACTTTAAAAACAGGCATTATTAGTCCATTTCACACATGAGGAAATCAAAGCTCACAAAGGTTAAGAACTTTGCCCAAGACCCCCAAGCTGGTGAGTAATCGTCCAGGTTTAAAGCGAGCAGTCTGGCCCTAGAATGCATGTGCCTAAACTCTGCCTCTCTAAATAATAGCAACTCTGTCATCTATTGATCACCTATTACGTGGCGGGCTCTAAGCTAGGCACTTGATGTGATAACCCATTCGCTTCTCACAACTAACCCCGTGGAAAAAGTTATTCTTATCCCATTTTACAGATGCAGCAACTGAGGCCCAGAGAGGTGAAGTCATTTGCCTAAGTCCCCAACAGAACTGGAATTTGGTGACTGTAAAGTAAATGTGACTTTTGGTGACTGTAAATGCCTTCTTTTTCACTACACTATGAAAAAAATGTTGGTTTCTAAAGTGTATACCTAAGGACTAAAATGATGAGTGCAAATTGTACTTATGATAGAA